>JAHBCN010000889.1:0-143577 GCA_019359885.1 Listronotus oregonensis
TCTATTTTAATAGGAGAAAAAAAAAAAATTTTGGGGATATAACAACTTTTTAATCCTAAAATGCTTTGTGAATTTTAACTCCAATCTGTCTCCTATCGACCTGGGTTGTTATAATCATGTGACATCAGTACAGCGTTTCGCTCTAATTAAAACATTGTTAAACAAAAAACCTTAAATAATATAATGTTTGGAAATTTTCTAGAAGGAACCTAAGGAAACATAATAGCCTTTGTTAAGTTAAAATATGGCAAAAAAAGGAGTGACTAATCTAACCAGAACAAAAATTACATTGGTTTGTGAAGATTTAAATAGACCTGTGACTAAAGAAAATAGACAATCTTAGGTGTTTGGTGGGTTGGGGCAGGTGGTATATTTAATATCCGACATTAGAGGGATATCAAGATGATTGCTTTCAATACTGCATAAATATTACAATACTCGTTTTCTTTTTCATTGTTGTATCATAATAACCGATAACGTTCCTTATAGAAAAGGTCTTTTACGAATACTCCCTATTTCCGTTCATTCATACATTTACACCAAGCCCGTATCACGTTTAATGTCCTTCTAAACTGCCTTCACCTAGATTGAAAAACTCTGCTTTATTATTAGCATCGGTGAGAATATAAATTAATAAAAATGCCTCTTATGACCTTAACTTTCTTTTTGGTAATATTAAAATTACTGTATACATGTCATTCTAGAATTTGCCTACTGTTAGTTGATTTATATGGAACGATAGATTTTCTAAATCAATAAGCATAAGAAAAAGGACAAAAGTATGTTAATAGCCTGGATGAAATAGTATTAATTAGATATTTATTTATTTAAGTCAATATTTTGCAACTGTTTTATAAGATTTATCCAAAGCGTCTGACGATATTAAGTATTTATTTATTTTTATGAAATATTTATTATTGAATTAATAAAAAAATAAATCTCCTATTCTATGCTTAAATGATTTTAAAATTTTTATATTTTTTTAATATTACTTTTGTTTATAATGTTTGCAAGAACACGCCTTTAAATTAATGGAAAGCTTCGGGTCCGGCCAAGACGGCATCACATGTTATATCATTGTTAGGACTAATTACGTCTGCTATGGCCGCTCAGACAGTCTGACAAGGAAACATCAACTCATAAATTCAACCTTTATCAAACAAAAGTATTATATATACAAGATGTTCGAAAAATACCTGTACAAACTTTTATGACAGGCTCTTGCCATCAAAATAGGTCGATAGCATCATTATCATTTCTTCTGATTTATTATATTAATGTTTTGACAACCCATATTTTTTTATCCGCTAGCAGGATGTTTTTATTTTTTTAATCTTAAACTTTGTTCCTTGGATAAGTCGTTTTGTCAGAAAAAATCAATTTATAATAAAACTATTAGTAACTATTGAAAGTAAATTTAATTTTAAAAAATTGCTACAAAGAAAACACCAAGTAATTACTTTAGTAAATGTGCAAAATGCCCCGTTTTGCAGAAAATTAACACTCTTTAAAAAAATTAAATTGGTCTCTATCTAATGTATCAGGATCATTAAAAGGGTTGTTTGCTTTCAAAATTTAGTCAATAAATCTTGGTGGGTGTTCACTGGAGTTTTTAATAGATCAGTTTACAAAGCTAAATAAAAGCTGCTTTTGAAAACTAATCGCTTTCCTTTTTAAAAAACTGCATAGAACTCAAAAAACCAAAATTCGGACAAGACTTAGCTTTTCTCTGTTATTTATATTAAAAGAACTGTAAAAAATAGCCATTATTTCTTCTAGAGTGATTTTTTTTTTGTAATTTAATTGCGATATTGTCAATAGAACACAACGGAAAACAAGCAAAATGGTTTTTTGCTACTTCTTGGACACTTTTAAAGTTGGAGAGCTGATCTTCGGAAAATGATTAAAATCGCAGTTTAAATATCTTGTAGTGATATTATACAGTGAAAGATTCAGCTTATTAACTTTAATTGTCCCATCTGAATGTCGTAAACGGATTAAATAAATTGAATATTTTATTCTACAACTTCTATATCTTCAACATAAGGAGGGAGGTTAAAGCAAAGGATAGGGAAAATGTACCGCGCTGGGCGTTTGTATTTCTACGGCTTGCTTTGACGCTCCCACTACTCTACTTCAAGTCATGCAGTACAATGTTCAAAATCGTTTTTAACATATTTCTCCAAATTAAGACGCATGACTGGATCAATCGGTAAGAGTCCAAAGTTCCAAGTATGCTTTTCAACTTCGAGGCGGCAGCTATTGGTACTTGGCACCTTTTAGTTCTTTTCAGAATTTTTTCCACAGTTCGAGGTGCTCACATAAGAACTCTACCTTCAAAATATCTCCCGAAGCTTCATAATCATGCTCCATACTGGCAAATGATGCATCGCTTTGAAGTTTTTACATTCCCTCCCATGAAACATCTCTGGCGACTCCACTGGTCACATATACATTTTTTTTATGACTTCACTTTTTGATAACTGACCACTAAACCGCTAAGAAACGTTCCTTGTGGTAGTGTTGTCAACTATACATCAAAATACTTTAGCATCCACTGGCACGTTTTTTAGGAATTAAGGACTTAGAGGGCATATACCTGGAGCCTGAAGGGGTAATGCAGTGCCCTGAAAACGTGGTCGGGATTAAAACTTATGGCAATTGCTATCTCACTTGCAAGTCGCACTTAATTTGGCGAAAATCAAATTGAAAGCCAATTGCCATGCTTACGCTTTCTCTCCCTAACGGGACTAGATTTTCAGCGCACTACTTTACCCATTCAGGGAGTATATGCTCTAAGATTAAGAAAAAACTAATATGTATTTCTTAAAATTTTTGATGCTCTGTACCGCACTTGACGAAGAAATTTGAGATATATCTTTAAATGAACTTATATAATGCATAATAGATATATGTGTTTTTATATAATATATATATATATATATATATTTTTTTTTTTTTTTTTTTTTTTTTTTATATTTTTTATATAAAATTCTAAAATACCAATAATAATTTTGTGGCTTGCATCCAACTTCCGTCTCGTTTTCTCACGTGGGGGTTTTTTTGGGTTTGGACTGGGGGGGAGTGGGTGATAAATTCGGGAAAAATTATCTTCCATTTAGTTTTTACTACGTTTTTATTTTCGTAAGAGGATGCAGTGTTTAAGGCAAGTAGCAGGAGCTAGCTAGCGCCCCAAAGACTTCGATCTGATTTCTTATCAGTCATAAATTTAAAATTAGTTGCTTACGAGACCGCAACGTTTGCGTTTTAAAAAAAACCCAAAAATTTTTCCCTAATAAAATAAAAAATTTTCTCAAATAAATAATGGAACGTAGAAGATATTTTAAGAAAATAATTTAAGGCATTCATAGAATAAAAAAAAAAAAACTCTTTTCAAGTTATCAAAGATGATCAAATAAACCACCTTCTTGAGCCAAACAATAACAAAGATTGTCAAAAAACGCCTTCTGACATTTGCTAGAATTTAAAGAATCCCAAATTTCCAATTCCCCAAATTTTTAATTGCAATTCTTGTAGATTATTCCCTATTTCCCGGGAAAACCCAAAAATGATTTTTCGTGACCTCAAAAAAAAATCGTTGGGTGAGACCATGGGGTGAAAAAGTCGATTCATCAGTAAAAAAAATGTTTCTTAAAAATTTTTTTTTGTTATTTTCATTTCCATTACAGTTTCAAAAAATTGCCTTCGTCTAAAATGATCATCAGGGAAAATTTCTTGGTTTTTCTTATTTTTTTAGGATCGGGGAAATTTTTTTTTTAGCACTCTTTCCACTGATCTTCTGCTCAAAAAAACCTGTTTCAATTGTTTTAAAAGGAAAATGTAATTTTTTAAAAAATTGCCACTCCATAATTTCTTTCTTTCCCCCTTTTTTTTTTTTTTCTGGGCACTATCATGTTTATGTTTTCTTGGGTTAAACAACCAAATGTAAAAAAAGTTTTTAATGACTCGGTAAATAGTGGGAAAACTTGGGGGTCGGCCTGGTTGAAATAAATTATTAAATAATTCCCCCAAATTTCCCCAACAGGATTTCCAGGTGATTCCATTCAATAATTTGAATTTTTCTTCCAGTTCGTAAACATCCATTATTAATAACTATTATTAAAAAAAAAATTTTTTGGCGCAAATAATCGACCAGAAATATTCTGTCGAGCGTTCGATACTAAAGAACTATTTCAGAAATAAACGTATTGAATTGTTCGCTGGAAAATTATTGATCGATAAGCAATTGCGGGCGTTTTTAGGTACATCCAAAACGTCTAGGGGCGTCCTTTTTCGCAGTGCTCTGCGCTTTCGTATATACAGTAAACGCACCGTTTGAACATAAGGCTCTTGGGGTTTTGGATGTACCAATTTTAAAAACCAATAATAATTTTGTGGCTTTTTATTTCAATTTTTGTCTCGTTTCCCCCCCGTGGCTCATTTTTGGTTGGGACTGGTGGGATCGGTGAAAAACGGGAAGGTTATCTGCTCAGTTTAGTTGTGTACTACTTTTTTTTTTTCAGTAAGAATATGCAGTGTTTAAAAAGGGAAGTAGCAGGGCTAGCTAGCATCAACCGTCTTCGATCGGTTTCTTATCAGCCATAAATTTAAAAATTTTTTTTTGTTACCCCGAAAAAAACGTTTTTTATGGTTTTAAAACCCCAAAAGTTTTTTTTCCAATAAAATAAAAGAATTTTCTCAAATAAATAATGGAACGTAGAAGATATTAAAAAAAAAAATAAATTAATGTGCATTCATAAAAATAAAAAAGAAAAAAAATTTTTTGTTATCGATAATGTTCAAATATACCACCTTCCTGAGCCAAACAATAACCAAGATTGTAATTAAAAAGCCTTTTGACATTTTTTTGAATGTTAAGGGTAATAATCCTAAAGAATTCCAATTTGTAATTAATTCTTGTAGATTATTAACCCTATTCTCCAAACCATAAATTTGTGATTCTACGTCACCCCAGAGAAAAAAAAAGTTGGGTGAGACTAAAAAAAAAATATTTCTTATAAAATTTTTATTGTTATTTTTCATTTCCATTACAGTTTCACAAAAAATTCATTCGTCCAAAAAAATCATCAGGGAAAATTTATGGGTTTTTTTTTCTTTGTAGGACCGGGGTCCATTTTCAGGATTTCCACGGGGTACCATTTAATAATTTTAATTTTTTTTTCCCCTTCGTGAACATCCATTATAAATAATTATTATTTTATTTAAAAAATTTTATGCAAATAATCGACACCGTACAACTATAGCTGTCAAGGGTTGATAGTAAAAAAATTTTTTCAGAAATAAACGTATTGAATTGACGCTTGGCAAAGCGGTCTTCTTATAAATTATTGTTTCCGAAAATTTTGATCGAAATAAGCAATGCGTGCGGCTTTAAGGGACATCAAAATCCGTCCCTCTCCCTATGTTCGCAGTTCTTTAGCGCATACAACCATTACTGTATATATATATCTATATTAAAAAATAAAATATATATTTTTAAATATTTTATGCTATGTATATTAGAAAAATTTAGATATATATTATATATATAAAATAAAAGATATATATATATTATATATAATATATATATATTTTTTTAAACATTTAGGCTATTTTGGGAGCGATTTAATTAAAGAAGTCAATAATAATTAATATTATTAGGTTAAATCTAATTTCAAATAAATTTTATTCTGGAATAATTTTTATGTTTGTAATATACTGGAGAGGATCTCATACGAAGAGTCCCTTTTAACACCCCTCTAGTATTAATTTTTTGAAATTTATTACAATTTATACTATGGGTTTCCTAAGTTGCAAAGAATACAAAGTCTAATATTGTCTACTTTTATGTTTTATCTTTCTTACTCATAGACTTTAGAAGTCCTAAAAATAGTTATCAAGCAAACCATTACTAAAATAATCGTCTGGGAATGTGAGGCAGTAGCGTATCAATTAAGAGTACATTCGCGCCGCGAAAATTGGATCCAATTTGGGGTTCGGAGCATAATGTTTTTCTTAAAAACGGTATAAGTTATCGATAATTTTCAAAAGCTATATGAAAGCCAACACTTAAATCTAGGCTTTTGCTGTTATAGTTTTTTAAATTTTGATTTAGCTTTTATTATTTCCTTGAGTGAAAGTCACCCTAAAATCGGTTATGTTTGGATACTTTTTTCACTTAACTCGACTCATATTTCAAAAATCCGCTACAGCAGAGGCATAGATTATTTCCTTACCTTTAAAATGGTGTACAATTTATGTCATTTAAGTAAAAAATAGTTACCGAAAAACGTTATCTCCTGTAGGCTTGCAATCGGAAACAATATCGCATCGATACACCGAATTTGGAAGAACCTAAGTAAAATTTAATATTTTTAATGCGGCTATAAGAAAATTGTGGTAGTGGGAGTATGTTAGACTCCGCCCACCGTCTCCACGTCCTTTCGCCCGACCCCTAAGGTGTAGCGTAAATGCACTCTTAATGCCTTTAACTTCATCATGTTAGGACACGATAATAGGAATTTATAATATCCATAAAAACGTCGCGAGTGGCAGTAAATTAAGTTGAGTCTTTTACTACTTGTAAACTCTTCACTGTAAATAAAATTTTGCGACCCGTTAGCAACTTAAAAAAACATGTAAATGGTTAAACCGTAAATGACCATGCACAAATTTAATATGTTATTAGGATCTTAACAGAAGCAAGTTCATATCATTGCACCAAAACTCTAAACCTACAGGGTGAGCCGCCAGAGCTAGGTATAATTTGTGTGTATATTAACTTATTTAAGTTATAAAGTGCTATTAGGTAAAATAAAATTATAGGGTTAATTAGAAAACGAATTGTTTAAAGCCATATACAAAATAATAATGGGTATCCTAAATAAGTAATCTGTAATATTACTATTAGGAAATAACAAATTAAGTCAAAATAACTGTACACAAGCAGGTATTTTAAATAATATTTTAACTGCAGATTATACAGTCACCACAAATACAATCAGGCCCGTGCTGGCCCGAGGGGACAGGGGGACAAATCCCCCTGCGCCCTCGCCGTCGGCGCCCTCACGCTAGTAAAAAAAATAATTTTTATGGTTGTTTATCTCTTATATTAACATATACTTTTTTACCCAATTTTCAATAAAGAGTTTTTGAGTTGACTTTAATAACGAGAAAACGTGTAACGTATGTAACGTATTAAATAAGACTGCTCAATAGCAGTATTTTTATCGATGTGGTTGTATCTTAAGTTAGCTACAAGTATTTTTATGAAAGCTCATTACACCGGCACACAACAAAAAATTAAGTGGTCTGTGCATTTGAATAGACCCATCCATTTATATGTATTTTGATGCGCTGAATCCAAATCCGAGGTCCGTTTGGCCCATACACCCTCAAAATGTTGAGTAAATTGCAAAAAACTGCTAAAAATGGCTTAAAATTGCGAAAAATTGCAGCTATGAAAATATTTTTTTTTAGCAAGATTAAATATGTTTCTTATGTATTTCGATAATCTACATCTAAATGCGAAGTCCGTCTGGCTGTACATACTCTAAATTTACATACCTACATGATCAATGTCAATAAAAAAAATCATAACTGTAATTTTTCGCAATTTTTAGCAGTTTTTTGCAATCTACTCAAAATTTAAAGGGTGTACGGGCCAAACGCATTTCGAATTTAGATTCAGCGTATTGAAATACATAAGAAACACACTTGATCGAGTCCAATGAAAAAAAAATCGTTTTCATAAATGTAATTTTTAGCCATTTTAAGCGTTTTTTTGCAATTTACTTAAAATTTGAAGGGTGTACAGCCAAACGGACTTCGGATTTAGATTCAGCGTATCGAGATACATAAGAAACATACTTGATCAAGTTCAATAAAAAAAATCGTTTTTATTGAACTCAAGAAATTTTTTACCATTTTTTCGCAATAAACTCAAAATTTTAAAAGTGTATGAGACCAACGGACCTTGGATTTGGATTCAGCTCATCAAAATAGATATAGATGGATGGGTCTGGTACAAATGCACAGACCACTTTATTTTTTTTTGTGTACCGGTGTTATTAAAGCTTTTTCTTTAAAACGTTATTGTAGGGTTAATGAAATAAGAATTGTCTTTAATTTAATTAAGTCCATCAGGGTATTATCTTACACTAGTTATAGTTACTTTTTATAATAGTTTAATATTTTAGTTTAATTTATTTTCCTTTATAATTAACAGTTTTTTACTTCAAAGGAAGAGCTATTTTACCGTATATAACAGTTAATTTGTTGTTTGACATTTTCATAAATTTTGTACGTTTGCTTGAATTAAATAATTTATAGTTTTAAAATACGTTAAAAATTATTTGTTAACTACTTTAAATATTGAGGAAATAAACATTGCTTTTCAATATCTTGAGTCCAGAGCCGCGTCGAAGAATCAGCACACAACATGCGCCATTGGACTTCTACTCATGTTTACATTCTTCCGTCCGACCCGGGCTTTTTACCACACAAGAGCAACCATCAGCTCAGGCTTATAGCTGACTTGTCTGAAGACTTATATCTGTTTATATATTTGTAAAAGACATGAAATGTAAATAGTATTACTAATAAAGCACTAGTTTGAGTTTGAGTTTGAGTCCGCCCAGGCCGATTCTGCGATGTTATGGGCGCACGTTTTCCACAAGTTGCGGCAATTTGTTGACTTTTTCTACAAAATACAGCAACTTTTTCTGTCTTCCACTTGTGGAGAGACAAATCATCCACTAAATTTTGTTTTCCCCCGGAGTGTCGTCGCGTTTACACCAAAGTCTTCAACTAAATTTTCCACAAGTTGCGGCAATTTGTTGCTTTTTCTACAAAATACAGCAACTTTTTCTGTCTTCCACTTGTGGAGAGACAAATCTTCCACTTAAATTTAGTTTCTTGCGAAGTGTCGGTAAAGATCAAAGAACGTTGACAACTAAAAATGGAAGATTTGTTGCGCTTTGGGCAAGCAACTTGTAGAACACTAGTGAAGAACTACTACCTAAACCTTTTGCGCCCATTTTTGGCAACAAGTTTTCCACTTGTTTCTCTAAATTTAAGAAAAGCAACTTTTAGTTTTCTACAAAAATCTTCCACTTGTTGCTCTAATTTGAGAAGTGCTACTTTTAGTTTTCTACAAACAATCTTTGTCAACTTTTAGTTGTCAACTTTGGTGTAAACGCGCCTTTTTAAAAGATTAAAAAGAGTTGACAACTAAAAGTGGAAGATTTGTTGCTGCGCGCTTTGGGCAAGCAACTTGTAGAACACTAGTGGAGAACTACTACCTAAACCTTTCGCGCCCATTCTTTGGCAACAAGTTTTCCACTTGATTCTCTAAATTTAAGAAGAACAACTTTTAGTTTTCTACAAAAAATCTTCCACTTGTTGCTCTAATTTGAGAAGTGCAACTTTTAGTTGACAACTTTTAGTTTTCTACAAACAATCTTTGTCAACTTTTAGTTGTCAACTTTTTAAAAGATCAAAAAAAGTTGACAACTAAAAGTGGAAGATTTGTTGCTGCACGCTTTGCATAAGCAACTTGTAGAAACTAGTGGAGAACTCAACTGCTTCCTTCGCTTTATTCTTTGGCAACAAGTTTTTCACTTGTTTCTCTAAGTGTGAGAAGAGCAACTTTTAGTTTTCTACAAAAAATCTTCCACTTGTTGCTCTAATTTAAGAAAAGCAACTTTTAGTTGACATTTTAGTTTTCTACAAACAATATTGTTGTCAACTTTTAGTTGCCAACTGTGGTGTAAACGCGCCTTTATATTCAAGTCTCTTTACGTCTATAAAACGATTCGATTCGAAAATCAAAGATTCGATGTAAACTTTTTTGTGCTCTATATAATTTTAACCTTTCAAATATATTTAATTTAAAAAAATAATTAGACAGTACTTTTAAACAAGTAAAAAATTCATTGCATTTATGTGTAAAGGTTTTATATTAACTAAAGTATATTATTTTATATGGAGGAAAAATGATACTTTTCATGGCGCGCTCGTGTTTAACAGCCGAGCCGAACGGAGTGAGGCTGGTAATAGAGAGCAAGCAATGAAAAGTATCTTTTCCTCCAAATAAAATATGTTTTTTTTTTCTTGAAACGTCGACAAATTAATGCAAACACATCTCTTTTTAGTAGTAATAATTATTAAAGATAAGTAGGTTCGCAAGGCGGCTTAGACCGGTGTCGGTGAATAGTTGCTATCCTAATGTAACACAAAGTTGTCAGTGGACACTATCAACAATATTTTTTTTAATTGCGTCTCCAATTGCGTTTTAATTCCGTATTAATAAGCATTTATTGAGTACATTTAATATTCAATTGAGTAATAAATAAAAATTTAAATTTTGTTTTAAGTTTAATAAATATTGAGTTGTTGACGCTAGTTTTGTTGTTTGTTTGTGTCCAGCTTTTTCCGGCGGAAAGTAAAGTAAGCTCGGTGGAGAAAAATCAAACTTCGTGGTCGCCAGTCGAGTAATGACGAACAATCTATTTTTAAAAGGAAAATAGGTTGCCAACCGTCCTCCGGCCGGGAGGACTGTCCTCCTTTGAACCAAAATGTCCTCCGTCCTCCGCAGCTACTACGGAGGACGCAATTTGTCCTCCTTTCTGTAGTCATGTGTTGCCAATTTATAAAGAAACGATTTCAAAATTGGAGGCAAATGAAACCACGTGTATTGATCTTTTTAAACATTTAAAAGACTTTTAAGTTTAAAATTAGGTCTAGAAAAGATGAAAGGTTTTTTGGTTTTAAAGTTAAAAACATGATTAATCGTTATTTAAATTAAGATGAAAAGTAAAAATAGAAAATATGCTTTAACATTTTTATGATGATGTTCTTAACTACATTAAAAATAACTTTGATTAAACCAAAGATAATACTACTACGAATAGATGGTTCATTTAAATGGGGGTTTTGAATCAGTTCGAAGATATCAATGCTTCCGTAAATGCGAATAAAATTAAGTCGGTAACCCCTGCCCCAGCGAAATAAACCGTGCGACATTGCCAATGTCTGTCGCTTGTACCTTATTCGGAACACGAAGTAGCGAAAGCGGGCGGCTAAACGGATTGTGTTTTTTCTAGTCGCGTTTCATCACGCCAATAGTAAAGGCCTGCCGGCAACACTGTTTAACTTTCGTTCAAGGATAGCGCGAAAATCTCTCGATGGACGTCGGTTCGCGTTAGCCAAAGTCCATTAGGGGTATCAAAAATATAGCATTGAATGGGTCATCTTATCCGTAGTAGGATTATCTTTGATTAAACCGATGATAGTATATTGACTAAGTGGGAAAATCTCCGTTAAGAACCTGATACAGAAAAGTTGCCCTTTTTAATTTTTTTTGTCACTTTAATACAGGAATTCCATTTACAAGATGCAGTTGACCTAGAAAAATTATTTGACGAAATTATGTAAGTTAAAAAACCTATTTTTAAAACAAATATTTGGAATTCTTACACAATTAACCGAAAATGGTCATTTATTTTTCAAAATAAAACAGGTCGTGAAAATGCATTTGTAAAAATTTCTTTTGCTATAAACATTCCTGCGACTTCTGCATTTCCCGAACATATTTTTTCTTTAAGAAACATTAAGTGACGGAAATTAATAAAATCTGAACTGCTTGTCTCTGCTAAGTCAGAGAAAATTGTTTAGAGTTTACCAGACAATACAATGCCAAAACGGATAAATATACACAGACCATACAAAACCCAGCTTACCTGGGGCGGTAGTGAGCGATCTCCTGGTCAGTCTCGGAATTTGGTTTGGTATACCGATGGATCCAAGACTGACAATGGAGCCGGCGCAGGAATACAGCTTTACATTACATTACAGGTTTAATGCTTATGCTTCCCTGGGGAAATATTCCACTATTTTCCAGGCGGAAATATATGCCATTGAACTTTGTCTTCTCTGATAGTCAAGCGGCCATAAAAGCTTTGGCATCCCAACAAGTCAACTCAAGGTTGGTTTGGAACTGTCTGCAATGCCTCCTAAACCTGGCTAACCACAACAGAATTACACTTTCCTGGGTGCCAGGACACAGGGGAATACAGGGCAATGAAAATGCAGACTCCCTGGCCAGGCGAGGCTCCGCAGCAATGTTTGTGGGCCCTGAACCTGTTTTTGGAGTACCAAAAGCCTCGGTTCGTGGCTACATGACTCGGTGGATTCAAACACAACATCAGTCATACTGGAACCACATTCCAAGGCAATATCACAGTAAATCAATGTTGGACTCACCATCGAAAGCATTGACAAGTGAATTACTAAAACTAAACAGGAATCAGATTAGAATAGTGACAGGATTAATAACCGGACACTGCACCCTAAAAAAACATATGCACACTATGGGCTATCTATAGAGAAGAACCCATTTGCAGACTATGTGACGAAGAGGAAGAGACAGCCTCTCACATCATATATGAGTGCCCTGCACTTACATACTGGAGAACAAATCAAAACCTCATGGTGGACACTAACCACCAGGAGGCTGGGGACCAGAAAAGAACAGTAAAAGGGCTACTACACCTGTCTAAGGTGTCAAACCTTTTTAACTGAAACAAATACACAAGAGATACAACAAACCCTATAGGCTGCAGTGTCGAGGCGGACAAAACCTCAACTTGTGTATTTATTTCATCAATCAATCAATCAATCACCAGACAATTAAAGGCAACGAACGACTTTTGGATACAGCTAAGAACCAAAAGAAATATAAATAACAAGTTTTAACCCTGTGCTTTTAATTTATATTTTTAAATTTTTATTTTTTATAGCCAAGAGTATATATTTCTGTAAAAACACCTCTTAGTTTCTAATGTAGTCATTGAAAGTTTAATCAATATTTTTAAATAATGAACAACTTGGATTGTTTTTGTGTTTGGCACTATTATTTTCGTAATTTTTAATTTTGTAGAAAGATGAGAGAATTGACACCGTCTTTAGTTTACTTATCTTAACCCCTTAAGTAATAAACATATAAAAGAGAAAATATTCTTTTCTTAAATCCAAAAATCGACTTATTTGTCTCATCAGTTAGTTTGCCAAACTTGCGGGTAAACTATTACTTACTTTTAACTTTGTCTACACTTGCACGATGTTTAATGTTGGCCTTGGACGTCCATTATTATTCAAATCGAATTTCTGTTCTTAAATAGAATATTGGGATGGATTTTCTCTTCTTGCTTTGAACAAAAAAAAATAGACAAAGCAAAAAAAAGCTAACATTGAAACTGTGCAACATTTGTGTCTTCACTAGGCTTTTTGGTCTGATGACAAATTTGTAGGGCCAGACGTGAAGTTTAAATCGAAATTACAACAAAACTAATTCTTTCCGAGAAAAAAATATTTGAAAGATGGTTCTTTAAAGGGTAAAAAAAGAGATTGGTCATGTTTTTGGATCAAAATATATTTTATGCAGAAGGCCCATTTGTCTCAACGTAACGGAAGTAATGGACTACGAAATCCAGTACTCTTAATATATTGTTAATTTTCCTAATAAAGACATACTAATACTGAATTTTTGTTGCAAAATGCAAGGTAACGGTTATTTCAACTTTCATTGATATTTCAATGTACGTGGGCGTATAATTGCGACTGATAAAAGCTATGTTGCCGCACTGTAATTACACATTATCTCTCGAGGTAAGACTATGCAATACAAAAGATATAAATAGCGTCGGCTTTTGTACTGTTACATAAACTAATTAGCATACCTTTCCTAAACTAATTTATGCAGGTAATAATAAATAATGAAGAAATTCAATACCTTTTTTCTTTAAAGTTTTTATCTATGTGGAAAAACATCCCTTTATAATCGACATTACTATTGCTGGCTTGACTTTAAGTAAAATGGGATAAGCTAAAGGGCCTATCTTATTTAGTAGAGGTTAACCTGAAGCCCGTAGACAAAAAAGTAGATTCAAGAAACGATATTTTTTGAACTTTCATTGTGTAAATTTAATTAAAACACAACATTTCAACTTGTAAGTGCATCTAGTCATCTTCAGATAAATACCAAGGAAGTTTAAAGGTGTATGGAAGCCCAATACTGTAGAACAAAATTGTCCAGGCGAGCAGGGCAGCGGGAATAGGGGGATTGGCCCCGCTGAGTTTGCGCAATGAATAGTAGGTCAGAGCCGGACTTCCATAATTCTTTGTTAGTATCTATAAAGTTGACATCATCAAATGTCAAATTCGACATTCACTGTTTTTTTATTTTTTGCTCAAAATCGTTGGTTATTAAACGATACTACCATAGAATATTTAAAATTATTGTGTAATATTGGATTTTATATCATCTGATATAAATGGTCGATATTTTTGTGAGTTTTGTATTTTTACCAAAAATCTTTGTAAATAAATAAAAACACGATTTTTAAAAATAAATTTCAAACATTGTATGATAGTTTCATGTACTTATCACCAATTTTGTGACTAAAGAAGGGCAAGATAGTGTAAATGAGTTTAATCTAATCAAGATTCTGGTTGTACATTAAAAAGTGAAAATTTTTATAACTGCTTTTTAGGCATATACTTTTCACTAATAACAAACATTCATGAGACAGAATAACAGTGGTTAAAAATGTTTAGTAACCTTTGGTACCTAGGTATCCATATTAACAGTATCCGTTAAATATTATGTGGCTACAGTATGTCGAGCTTAAAAAGTTGATAATGTAAGTTTAAGAAACCAAAAGTCTAATTTCTTTTTAAAGAAATACAGAAAAAGCAAAAAGGAACTTTTACATAAAATTGTTCTTTTTTTCATTCAATTAGAGGGACCTGTATATATTAAAATTTGCCTGGTCTGCCCAGTAATTAATAATTTTGATCCTTTAAAAAATGTACTAAATTATTAAATGAAATAAAAGTACCTAAATGTAAACCTTATTTCTTTTTAATAATCCACCGAAATACACAAACATTGTGGAAATCATCTAAAAGATAGTTAAGATTGCCTTACTTTTCTCACTGCTATTTCCTATGAAATTTTCATTATTCTATTATTCATAATTGATATAATATTATTTTTTCGGTTACCTAACGTTACGTCTCATAAGAAGGCACCTAATTTAAATATAAGAAATACTTACCTAAAGTAAAAAATGCCGGGTATGTTACCGTTGGATTTGCAAGACAAAACCATACAACCTCTAATCATTTTGTTACGATATTATAAGTAACAAACAATAAACATAAAATTATAGTCACAATTTAATAAACACTAATCACTAAAATAAAAAGGTTTTTATCAATCCAAAAAACTTTTGCAACCACAAAATATAGATACTCACACAAAGCAAAACAATCGAAACTAATACGGCGCAAAGGGCACAAACCACAACGAAAATGACGAATGATGAGACGACGACGGTTGACGGTACAGCGCGGATATAGTTTCATACGCGCCGCGCGCGCCCTTGCACCAAAAACATTAGAGAACCTAAGACCAAAAACGGTACTGCGGCTCTCATAAAATTATAATGTGTTGCCTAACTAAACACTGATTTATCAGTGTGTAAGTATGGAACACATTAAATTATTTCGTGGAATTTTGTTATTGCGCAGAATCGGCGGGGCCAACTCTGACAGTTATTTTCATACTGGGCTGGACATTTTTTGATCGAATGGGCCATGGCATTGGGCTTCCATACACCTTTAAACTTCCTTGATAAATACCGACTTAAATATTTATACACAAACTTAGCGCACAGAGTCATGAAGGTTGCAACTGCGATTACTCGTTTAACGAATGAATTACTTAGGTCTTAAGATAACATTTTCGAAAAGAGGGGTCTACAAAAACTGAGCCTTAAAGCAAAGAATCTACCTACTTTCCTTGTGTTCTCAATCAAAATTGGATTATTTTCTTACTACACATCGAAAAATACTCGTATATCAAAGTTCAGTGACTGCTTCTTAATAACATTTCAGAATTTAACTGTCTGGAATAATTTTCGAGATTTCTTTGTCACCACCTTGGAGCCCTACATCTACTTGTCTACTCATGATGCCTTCAATATTTGTTAACAATTTGCCGAAACGAGTTATATCTATAATAAAGTTAAAATTCTAAAGTACAAACTTATAAAAAATTTCCTGGGCTTGATGAATACCAGAAATTGCCTTAAATCGTGTCCCTTAATTTGTTTTTATCCTAATTCGCCTCTTTGGGACTTCCTGTAATAAGAGCATTTATGTTTTTTTGTAAAAACTTCGTTTTAACCCCAAACAACCCCAGGAAAACGATGTTGAATTTTTTGCATGAAAAATTGTAGGTCCAAAATTGACTGTAGTGAATTTTTCCAGCTCTCAACTGGTATGTTAGTAATTACATTTTTTATCAAAAATTTATAACACTGGGACTTAGAGTAGGGTGTAACATTTTCTGCTCTGATCTTTGATTTTTACTTGGTTCCACAAATGCTCTATGGGGTTAAACATACAGTGTTACGGAGGAAGCTGTAAGACAGTATGCCCAGCCTGTTCAGCCAAATTATCACATACATATTGTTTTTTAATTGTATATGAGTTAAGGACTTCCAAAAGTTGTGGACCTAAAGATCAGGTTGGGCCGTCACAATATTTTTTTTAATTTGCAGGTATCAATGTGTACATTAACCTCTAAAAATATCATAGATAGAAAAATGTCCGCAAGGGCCTAAAAATGGCCCTCAAGAGCCCGAAAATTAGTTTTTTCAACTGTTTTGGCCGATATCTCCCGAAATATGATACTTACGCAATTCGTGTTTAGACGGAAATGAAGAGCCGTTCATTAGCTGGAAAAATGGTTCCCATCACTTTTGTCAGAAATTTGATGGTTCTTGAGATAACCGGGCATTAACGCGCCGCGTATTTTTTGCACCTGCCCCGCATCTCGAAAGGCGCTCTAAGCTACTTACACTTCCAAGCGGGAGGACAAATTTTTAAATTACTCACGTAAAAATGCATATTTTTTATGATTCAAAGTTCATATGAAAGAAGAAACCTGCAGCTATTGTCAATGTTTTCTTTTTTTTTTTTGTTTTTCTAGAATATTGAAAACTCGAGCCAAATTAGTTTTGGCTCAATATTTTAATCCTCCTATCAATCTGTTTATATTTTTTTTATAAAGGGTATTTTTACTAAATCTTTTGGATAATGGGGCTGTGAAAGGTGTTAAATACATTGCGAAAGATTCAATAAATATTTTTTGTGTATTTTTATAAACAACGTGTTGTTCTTTGGGCGGTTTTTTTGATTTTCGGAGTTTTTAAAAATGCTCGGGTCTATCGGGAATTAATAGATAATCAAGGACCATATCGACTTTGAATGCACATCATTTGAAAGCTTAGATTACCCCCTTCTCGATGGCAATCTTCCATTTTTTCCAAGTTTTTTAATTTGTCGAAAAATCGGGGAAATTCTCACCCCAATGAAAACAGAACTAAAGTGCTCGATTATTTGTGGTTCATGCATTCAGGCCCGTGTTTTAATTTCAAGGATAGGAAAAATGAAGATATAATCGTGCCTGAACAAGCGGAGAAAGGAGAAGAAATGGATGTAGGTGAAAATAAAGAGACAGGAGTAGACAAAAGGGCAAAAGAAAGAAACAGAAGAAGAAATAGACCAAGAGGAAGAAAGAGTGGACAGAATAGTCCAGAAGAAGATTGATGATGCCAATCAGGAATAATTTCGTGAATAGGAAAAAAAGTGATGGCGCCATCTACAATTGGTCTTTGCAGTTTAAAACATGTGGATCAGTGTATCTCCAGACTCTTTGTCACAGAATTTGATAAGAAAGTATCATATTTTTAGATTCCAAACAGTGATGATTTTCGAAACCCCTTTTTTTTGCAAGAAGTATTAGGGTAGCAAAAAAAATCATAGGGACTATTTTTGTAGGTACTGAACTGCTCTTCATTCCTGTTTAAACCCCAAATCTCTAAGTGTCATATTTCGGCAGATATCGGCCAAAAACGGATTTTCAGGCCCTTGCAGACATTTTTTCATATATTTTTCTGATTAGGCATACACCAGTTGTCGAAAAAGCTGGTAGTAGATTTGCTTATCAGCTTTAGGCACACTACTCTTTGACCTATTTAACCAGCGCCAGCATGCTTTAAGAACACGAAAAACGCACAATAGTAATATAGAAGTTGGAAAATACTTCTTAGTTACTTTTCTTCCGTTAAGGTCGTCATTATTACTTTGGACTGTAATTTAACGGTAATGGAATCAAGAAGAGCACCAACAAAAACTGCAACAAAAAATTCAAGCAAATTGTGTTCTAATTATTAATATTATTTATAAAAATCAAGACAGAACAATGTAATCTTCTGTGCTTCGCGCCTTTAACAAACAATAATGCGGCCGACAAGTGAATCTCTGTAATACTCTATATTATATTTTTTGTTAAAAATACTACAATGTTAAAAACGTTAATGTGTTTCTAAAGTTAATCGATAAATGCACTTGAATAACGTGCATTTCAAATTACTGCGGCGAAGCAATTATTCTATTTAACGAAATAACTCCATTCAACGATAATGTTCTGGGTAAAATAAAAAGACCTTTTTCCCTGCTTTCCTAATTTTGCTCTAGCGATACAAATATTTTTAACCTTACCTATGCCTGTGGCTTCAGGCGAAAGTAGTTTCAGTAAGTTAAAAATTATTAAAAATTACTTAAGGAATAACATGACAGAAGAAAGGCTTTCAGATTTAGTCATCATCCCTATTGAATGCGGAACTTTTGAAAAAAATTATTTCAGAAGCCAGAAAAGTTATTTTACAGTTGATTAATACCTAGTCATTGCAGAAGTTACCACGGGATGGTTATATCGAGAGATACGAGATATAAAGTCAATACTGATGTTTTGGTTTCTAAATCATTTCAAAGAGCTCATTCGAAATTCACATATCCGTGAACTAATGGGAAGCCATTTTTCCTTAAGTGTGTTGTTGTAAGCAACTTCTGACTGTTTTTGCGTGATACACCCACATGGCGCACATTAGCATCTTAACCTGTCGATACTAAGATTGATTGTTTTGGAATTACTTGACGAGATGGCGCTGGTTGCTTCTAACGTTCAGCTGTATTAGGTTACAGATGTTCATAAGGTAACTGCTTTACTGTCTGCTGTCTACTTTGTTGTCTACGGCCTACATTCGGTGTGACCATCCCCAACAAGGGTGAAACACGTGTAATCGGATTGGCTGGACCCGGGGTTATCCATTTACTTGGAGGCCTCGTAATTTTAAAACAACCAACCTTAGTATCATACCCACCAGGATATTTTATTTTTCTTTTCATTTATTAAGGAGCCTATATGCCCAAAGAAACTCTACCTTTTTGTTATTATATATATATATATATATATATATATATATATATATATATATATATATATATATATATATATATATATATATATATATATATATATATATATATATATATATATAATATTGTGTGTGTATTATGTAATCTTTGTGGATTAAATAATTAGTTCTACGCACTTTATGTTGCATTTTATTTGTTTATGCATTTATGTGATCTTAAAAACAACATCTGGTAAACAGCAAACCAGTAACGGCACAACAAGTTGAAAAACGAGAATTGATCCTATAAAGATGCTTGGTACATCTTTGATTTTATTATAAATAAGTGAATGTTTATATATAAATCTCTTACTTTTGAAAAAACCACATTTTAGAAAGCTGTCTGTATCTACCAGAGTCTGGTAAAACTATTCTGCTGCCTTGCGGAATTTCCTATTATTGTTTTTACTACTTCTGCGTATATAACGTTCGTGACGGCCCTACCCCAATGTTACAAATGTGCCCTGACATTAATATGCAGTAAATTGTATGTTTTAAACATTCTTCACGAAACTGGAGTAAGATGAAATAAAATTCTAAATACCCAGGGACCACTGTATCCATTATTTACAAGTACAACAAGTCTTTGCAGCTACACGAAAGGTAACACATGTCTCACTTTTTCTAAATGTATACTTAATGAAGTATTAAATATTATATTCAAGAGATAACGTAGGCGAGTGATGAGAATGCGCGATCACTTCGTTAGCATTCAGATTAATCTTTAAAAATTACGTTATATTTGAAAAAGAAGGAAACCGTTTAAAAATATTAGATCTTTTTTCAATTTTGTGCATTGTTTTCAACATATTTTGGGTTGCTCATAATTTAGGCGGCTTTTTGTCTTTACCCAATTTACCAGAATATACCATAAGAGCATTTTCTAAATTTTCTGCGTTTTTTTCTGCACACTTCTTTCTGTATCTCAATGACCCTAAAATATCGAATTTTGCTTTTTATGGCACTAATGTGCGGCTGCATCCGCAGCTGTTCATATTTCAGGTAAGGTGCAGTTTATGGCTTCTTCGTTCGAAATTTTTTAGTTTCTTGCTTACACTAAAGTTTGAAATTGACAAGCTTCTTGACAGTCTTGACACATGAAACCTGTATTAGGTATGCAGAGACACGGCGCGTAATTTGAAAAGTGGGCTTTTTGTAAATAATGCATTTAATGTAAAAATAGCAAATCATGTGTCTTTTCTAATACGTCTCCGCATTTTACGTCTGATATATAATTGGGAAAATAAAAAGCCGCTTTGCTAACCAGAACTAACCATGACCGACTAGAACTTAGGGCTTTTGAATTTGTCTAAATTATCCCTACATAGAAGTTATTAGACAAATTCAAAAGCGCTAAGTTCTAGTCGGTCATGGTTAGTTCTGGTTAGCAAAGCGGCTTTTTATTTTCCCCAATTATATTTCAGACGTAAAAATGCGGGGACGTATTAAAAAAGACCCCACATTATTACATTATAAGTAATTTTTTGGCCTAGTCCCTGCATAATAAAGCATGTTTCATGTGTCAACACTGTCAAGAAGCTCGTCAGCGGGGGTGACGCTAGACGCGAGTGGTTTTTAGTGGCAGTTATTTAGTACTTTAGTTACAACAAAAAAAATGCCAACTTTACAATTGTTTTGATAGTGACATGATATGCTATGATATTTGTAAACATTTTTTAAATATTAAGTGTAGATATAAAATAATAATTCTAATGGTTATAAATATGTGTCGAGATCGTAGTTTATTGTGACGCTACGCGTTTGGGTAAATTAGCAAATCTCTCGACAGTAATGAAACTCTTTGATACTTGATACTTAACATACTATTTTGAGTTATACCTCCGTAGAATTTTTGTTTCCCTGTTTTATTTTTTTTTGTCTAGTTTTTTTTTCTAAAATCAAACCGGTATTTTTTCAAATTAAAAATTTATTAGTAATATTAAACCTATTTAGAAATTAAAAATCTATAATAGCACGAGTGGCGGATCTAGGATTTTCAAACTTTTAATTTCCAAAAAGAGGAAAAACTTAGTAAAGAAATTTTCGTTTTCGAATTTGCAAAAAAAAGTTGATTTTTTGCTCAAACCCTGGAAAAAAAAATTAAGTTGCAAAAGCGAATCCTCTATTTGTATCTTTTCGTAAATTTGGTCAAATTTTATCGTCAAATGCCAAATTTTGCAAAATAGCCAGTTCAAATTTTTTCACTCAACAATTTTCTTATATAAATATTTCAGTTGTCTCTCATTTCAAGAAAAATTCAGATATCTTTGCGAAATTTAAAATTTATTGATAAAATTCACGAAAAAATACAGAGGTTCTGCTTTTGAAAGTGTGATTTTTCTCAAGGGGGCACCTAAAAAAATCAACTCTTTTTCGCAAATTCCAAAATATTTTTTTAACCAAAGTGTTTCCCTTGAGGCCAATAGCATTTGGTATTTATTTGGTGTAGGTCTCTACAAATGAGTTTTTAAGACCTGCTGTATTTTGAAAAATAAATTACTATTTTTGGCTAGTTGTGTAAGATTGCCAAATATTTGTTTTAAAAATAGGTTCTTTAACTAACATAATTTCGTCAAATAATTTGTCTAGATTAACTACATCTTGTAAATTTCCTCTATTAAAGTAACAAAAATTAAAGAAGGAAACTTTTCTGAATCAGATTCTAACGAGAGATTTCCCAACTTAGCCAATGTACTATCATTGACATAATCAAAGTTATTTTTAATGAAGTTAAGGACATTATCTTAAAAAAGTAAAAAAATATTCTCTATTTTTACTTTTTTAAACCAAAAAATCTTTTATCTTTTCTAGATCTAATTTCAAACTTAAAGTCTTTTAAATATTTGTAAAGATCGATACATGTGGTTTGATTTTTCATTGGCCTCCAATTTTGAAATCGTTTTTTCAAAAATTTGCAACACATAAGTACAGAAAGTAGGACAAATCGCGTTCTCCGCAGTAGCTGCGGGGGACGGAAGACATTTTGGTTCAAAGGAGCACAGTTCACCCGGCTGGAGGACGGTTGGCAACCCTAGTGACATCCGAGATAGAATTCTTCGGGCTCTAAAGGGTAAAAATAGGACTCTGGAGTCTGCTGGTAATATGGTCTACCTGTTTATCGCATTTTGGTTTTGGAACAAGATGCAAGCCAAAAAAACAAATTTATGATAAATCCTCATTAATATCAAGACTATCCCAGTGAAAAAATATTTTTTTATTATACTTACCTGAAAATACTAATTTTCAACTGTGTATAAAATACAGTAAATATAACATTTTCAGAACAGCGCACGGATTTTTTCCCGATCACTCTTTCCGTGCGCTTATACAAAAATCCATCCATGGAAACTGTTCATAACAATGATTTATTTATTAATGACATATTTTATTTTCTGTCAGTGAAATTTATGCCATTTTCAAAAAATGAATTCAGATTTGGAAGAAAATCCGGATATTCCTGATATTATATTACAACAAGCGGCAGAAGTGAGTGCAGATTTATTACCAGTGAAATCCAGGTTGAGATATGAACATGAATATCACATTTTTACCGAACGGCGGACTCAGAAAAGAATCAAAATTGTGAGTGACGATATTTTCTTAGTTTATTTTTCTGAAAAAGCCAAATCTATGAAGTCATCCACCTTATGGAGTCGATTCTCCATGTTAAAGGGTTGTTTGGCAATACAAGAAAATACCCACAACCAATATCCAAAAACTATCGCTTTTTTAAAACGACAAGCTGTGGGATATGTACCAAAGAAATCAAGGTTCTTACATCAGAACAAGTAACCAATTTTTATGTGAAAGTTTTCAGATGGACAATATCTACTAGCAAAAGTAATTTTAGTGTTTGGCATCTTCGGCGCATGCCGCAGAGATGATTTAATACGTTTGAGTTTAGACGATGTGGAAGATAATGGGCGTTTCCTTGTCGTGTTCTTACGAGATGGAAAAAATCACAAGTTAAAAGTTTTACCATTACCAATGAAAATTGCAAATTCAATCCCTGTACACTTTACCGTAAATACGCAGATCTCCGCCCTAAAAATATGGAGAGTAGAAGATTATTTGTTGCATACCGAAACCAAAGATGTTACGCTCAACATGTTGGGTGCCATACTATCAGTGGTATTCCAAACTTCAAACAACAATAACGAAGAATATACCGGACATGGGCTAAGGCGTTCTTCGGTTACCATGTTGGTAGAAAGCGGCGGTGATTTGCTCACTTTGAAAAGACACGGAGGATGGCTTTCTTCCAATGTAGCAGAAGGATATATAGGGAAAAAGATCTCCCAAAAGTTGTTTAGGCCTTGTAACTTGGAAACTACAAAATCTGTAACAGTCAATCAAGAGAACCAAAACATACACGAACACTCCGCTTTAACATCTTTAGTTCAACAAAAAGAAATACAAAAGGGATTGAGCTTCAACAATAATACGAATTGTACAATAAATATAACCATTAATTATAACGGTTCCGTCCAAAATTAATTTTCTTAGATTTAATTAGCTTGTAATTTTTTTTGTTAATTTGTTTTACTGTTTTAAAAATAAAAATAAATAATCGCAATTTTCTTAAATCATTTTTTGCGATGTTTTTTGTTTATGTTGTTTTCAGGTACCTAAGTATAATAAAAAATATCGTTCATTACACGTCCAGAAATGGATTTTTCCGTTCTTGCATGACTTTCTATGTCACGCGCGCACGGAAAAATCGTCATTTCCGTACTGGTAATGAAATATACTATTATTGATCTTATTCTTATTTAATAAGAGTTGGTATAACTCAAACAAATGTTCTGATCTCAATTGTGTCTTATGCAAACCATGCTCTAGCTCCAAGAGTAAGTTTCCAAAACGAGATATTGTCATTTTGTCAACAAAGGGTGTAAAGCTTGCGTACGGCTCGCACACAGGCAATCCGTTACTGAAAATAACGACACACTCCTGTGCGAGCACTTTTAAGATTTTTTATTTGACACTGCCTCGTATAATGTTTTTACTGCAGATTTCGTCCAGCTAATGAGATATTTTCTCACGAGATTTAATAGATGTAAATATTTTATTGTCTAAAAACCTGAAGTAGCAAATCCTATTATATGGTATTTATACAAGCAGCATGAACTTTAATATCAACTTAGCAGGTTAATTAAGAACAGAATAAGGTATGCCCAACCTAAACCAACTGCTTATAAAATAGGTTGTATTCGATATCTTGTGGTTTGTAAAATAATATAATAAGATATATAACAGATCCACTTAAATGAAAGCCATATAGAAAAATGTTAAAAAACGTAATTTAAGTAAACATACACGGTGTTTCACATATAGTGTGTCCCAAATTGGGCCTACATGTATTGGTAACTCGGGAACCATTAGAGCTACAGTGTTGGTTAAATTAGGAAAGTTTTAGACAATTTAATTGCAAAATTAAATCTGCTTTCAGATTTTATTTATCTTTTATGGTTTTTGAGATAATTAAGAAAAACCAAAATGGTGCATTTTATTTTGGGTTTTAAGAATACTACATTATTAGAACACTTTTTTAAGAAGAATTTAATTATAGTAAAAAATATTTTTCTAACTTTATTTGTTTTTGAAATATTTACCCAAACTTTGGATTTTCATACCGACGCCATATTGGATTTTTACATGTTTGAAAAAAGCTCTTTAAAAGCTTTTCATTGATGTATCACAAGTCTAGGTTTTCAGATTGCTTAAGCTCTAAAAACGATAATTTTTGTTTATTTCATAGTAGGCTTAGACTAGACTGCGTAATGGCCGCCCCGTTTCATAAAAAACAAATGATACGCATCTTATAATTTAAATAATGTAAATGTCAAAATTAGCGTGCATCTTATTTCTCGTTTAGAAACGCCTTTAACAAAAATTCAAGTTTTGATTATTTTAAGTATTTACAATAATGGCTCTTAATTATTACAATGATGAAAAGGTGGATGTGCTAAAAATTTATTTTAAATCTAACAGAAATACAGAAGCTGCAGCACTTGCATACGAAGAACAATTTCCGGAGCGGCAACAACCTAACCAAAGACATTTTAGATTCTTAGTTACGAACTTGTTAGCCTATGGATCATTTGTGAAACAGAATCCCAAAACTTATACAAAAAATAATGAAGCAAGAGAGGCGATTATAATATAAAACGTTAGAGAAGATCCCCGACATCGGAGAGAAAAGTGGAAGAACAGACAACAATTCCTAAGTCATCTGTGCATCGGTCTTTAAAAAAATACCGTTTTTATCCATACAAACCACGTATTGTCCAGGGTCATCAGGGGAATGATTTCAATAGACGAATCACCTTTAGTCAATGGTTTATTACTAAATGTCAACAGATACCCAATTTCCAACCCAAAGTTCTCTGGACAGTCGAAACCCGGTTTACAAATTGTGGAATTTTTAATAGGCACAATTATCACTGCCGGGATACAGAAAATCCACATAATTTAGAAGAAAGACGGCTACAAATAAGGTTTGGCTTTAATGTCGGGTGTGGCATCATAGGTAATTTAAAATGCACCTTTAATTTACTTCTCACAATTAGATAAACATTTATTTTTCTGTTTTAGACAACCGTTTAATTGGACCATTTATTTTTGAAGAAACTATGAATGGAGATGGGTATTTGCTACTCCTGCAAGAACAGATTTTACCGGCCATTAGAAATACAGTTCCGCCAAACGAAATGAATAATTTGTGGTTCCAGCAAGACAGATGTGCAGCGCACAGTACCAGGAAGGTGATGGAGGTCCTTAGAAATACCTTTAATGACAACATAATCTCTAATAATGGGCCAATTGCTTGGCCAGCTAGATCACCAGACATCACACCCCCTGATTTTTACCTATGAGAACACGCAAAAAATGAGGTGTACGAGTTTTCTCCGCCCGAAACTAGGCTGGAACTAGAACACAGGGTATGGGATGAGTAACCCGCAAGGTGTTGGAAAAATGCGAGAAATGTGTGGAAAATGGAGGAAGACATGACCAATCATAACATAGATTTTGCTAATGCAAAGGTACTTAACACAGAAATGAACAAAAACAAAAGACAGTTTTTAGAAATGGTGGAGATTTTCCTGGATAGTTGTTGCATAAATAAAAGAAAAGATATTGACGATCTGAGCATAATTTATTCTAGCCTCTTAGAAAACTTAAAACAAAACGATAATTAATTTAGTGAAAAAAAAATATCCATCCTTATTTTTTTATAATAATTGTATAATAAAATATAAAGAAAGAAAAATCCTAAATAATTTTTTTAAAAGAATTTTCTGTAAAATTTCCGACATTCACACTGTATAAATATTTTTCGCCAAAAGAACAAAAAAGGAAAAAACCCTACAAAGGAATGTTGTCCTGATAATACCACTACTGATATTGATTTCGATATGTATTAACTTAACAGTATTTCTCAAGATGTTCTAGAAAACACTAAAATGTATAATTGTTAAAAATTAAATTATGAACACTAAGATGTAAAAGGATAAATTGATTATGATTCTTATAATGACTCTAGCCTTAAGAAAACTCACTTTGCACGTAAGTTTTTATTGTTAAATATTACCGTTTTAAAACAATAAGTTGCATTTGTAGATTGATTTTTTGATTGTAAAAGATTTTTTATTTATATTGTAACCTTGAAAAAGGAAAAAATAAATTTCCGAAAGCTCGGCGTTTAGTAAAAAAAGAGTTTTACTTCAGCCCTAGACCGAATCCCCAAGAATTTGGAATCTTTAAATATATATATATTTTATATATATATATATATATATATATATATATATATATATATATATATATATATATATATATATATATATATACTGATGATATTTGAGTGAACAGTTTTTGAGATATTTTAGCTTAAACAAAAACAATGAAGGGCCAAGGTTTTCCTGTTATTGAAACCATAACATTGTGTAACACTTTCAAAAATTGACGTTGTTGATGGTTGGTAATCCTGAATATTGTTACAACTTATTGAGTCTAAATTTGTCCGTGAAAAACGCATTCACAAAAAATTGGTAAAATAAATTGTCGTAATTTCTTGTTACAATAATAGTGTGTAGAAAATATAAAGTCACTCTAAGACAATATTCTTAAAATGATATAAAAACAGTGATACGAACACATACCAAGTTGCAAAGCAAAGTAACATAAAGGTAAAAGAATTTACGGCTTCATCTGTTTAGAAACCAACCAACAGCTGTCATGGCACCTGTCGGAACATCTGCCTGCCGCAGCGGACTGCCCTGCCATGTGCCGCACGGTCACTAAAGGTATTATGATTGTAAAATCGGTCTTTATGACTAGCTCGTGCCACCAATCAAAAATTGTGTACCTAAGAGGAACCCTAAGAAGGTACTTATTATACAGGATGAAACAAATCCAAAGCTTCGAATTGGGGTCTCGTTGATGGTAAGCCATGCAATGAAGATTAAATCTTTGCAAAGTTATATATTTTATTACTTAGTATTTAGTTTTTAAAAATATTTTCCCTGAGCCACGAAAAGATAAAATTATGCGTTTTTTGTTTTTTTTTGTTCTGGTCTCTTTTCAAGCACTTTATAATGTTGTTTATTTTTAAACCCGACATTCTTCTTCATATTCGTCATCAGTTTTCTTTTTAACATATACGTAAATTTTTGAATGTATGCTCTGAATATATCTATGTACAGTGACGACCATTAAATCTTAATAAATTCAAACAAACTTAAATATCCTTTCAAACAAATTTAATATTTTATTGCGGCCCCGTTTTTTTCTAAGACAGAGTTTTGCCTTCCAGGCATCGAATGGACCAAAGCCGGCGTAGTCCGGATTTTCTCGTAACTCATTCCACGCCTCCAAAATTATATCCTTAAGTTCGTTTACATTTTGCGGCCTAAACTCATTTTCACTATTTATTTTCCATAACATTTAAATCCGGACTACGTGCGGGCCACGGTAAAACCCTGATTCGCTGCACTTCCATCCATTCATCGACTTGCCGGGCCGTATGAACGGGACACTTATCTTGCTGAAAGATAAAATTTCTGTCCGGAAATCGATCCATTACAGAAGGAAGCATGATCATCTGTAGTAGATCTATATATACCTCCGCATTGAACCTTCCTTCGATAAAATAACATACACCAAGTCCTTGTGCACTCAGCCACCCCCAAACATTTACCGAAAAACGCCTATACTTCTGTCCTTTTGGGTATATTTTTCATCAAATTGTATTCCTTAAGGCCTGTATACCTTAAGTATCACATTATAGCACGACTGAAACACTTTTTTATCGGTGAATATAATATTTTCCCAAAAAATCCAGAGGTTCTAAGTAAAACTGTAGAGCAAATCCAATGCGTTGTTCTTTATTCGCATTAGTTAAAAACGGTTTTAAGGATGCCGGGTGGCAGCGAAATTCGGATATTTGCCTTATTCTTCGACGTGCCGTTCTAACCGATGCTGGGAAATTGCTTTCCGTTTTTGCTGTAACTACAGATTTAAAAGGTTGGTCTTTTAAAACATTAACTAAATTATTGTCTTGTTCTTGATTCGATAGTTTGGAGCGACCACTTCCAACTCTTCTCTCAACGGAGTGTGTTTCCTGCCATTTTATTTTAACAAAAGGAATAGTACTCTTTGCGATGTTAAGCTCTTCCGCCACATCCTTTTCTGGCCAACCTTTCTGCTCAATATAATGAATAACTAATACTTTTTGACCCAAAGTTAAGTTTGGCATTTAAAAAAAGATTTTTAGACACTGACAACGGACACCTGTTTCTTTATTAGGTTTTTCAACAAGTAATTATATTCAGTAGAAGGTGGCATAAGATTATTTTACGAAAGAGAAAAAGAATTTCCCAAGATTTAATGGCCGTTACTGTACATTATAATTCTTTTCGATCCTTTTTATTTTTTCCAAAAGGCAATTATTGCAGCTGGTTGCCATAAAAGGTAAGCAGCCAATTGATCAACCACTTAACCAGGCTTTTATACTAATGTTAAACATGAGCCCTTAAATAATTTTTAAAAGTGTGTGTTTAATATGTATAAGAATATGGACAAATTTATTTACATTAGAACTTTTTGACAATAATATAAAACAGTCAGTATACTTGTTTTCCACATAGCTTAATTGAGATAGACTGAATCGAAGAATTATTGAAGAACGAATATACTCTCCACCAATACCAACTTGGCCTAATATCGTCTTTCTCAAAAGAAATTAACGGCGGCAAAGCTATTCGAAAGATTATTATCTTTTAGTGGCTTTACAAAACGAAATTTACACTATTTTCCCACAACGAGTTCTTTGATTTCTTTTCAATAAAGTTCGACAATATTTTTGCCAGTTTCCATTGGCCGAAGTAATCGTTCTCGGGGATTTTAATGTTCATGATAAGGATTGGCTAGGCTGTACAAAAACTGATACACAAGGCAGAGCAGCAGAAAATTTCGCAATCAGCAACTCGCTCACCAATCTAATTACGGAACCTACCTACTTTCCTAGGGTTCCCACCCATAATTGTAACCCCCTAGATATTTTTCTTACTTCCACTCCCGAACTCTATCAAGCATCAGTAACTGATCCCCTTGGTCGCTCTGACCATGGTTTGGTCACCGTATCATACTCCACACATTTTAAGGCAACTGAACGCATGCCGCCACGAACCGTCTGGCACTACAACTTGGCCGACTGGGATGCTCTGAGAGATTTCTTTGCCAGCTACCCTTGCGATCCTACCTGCTTTTCTACTCACGATCCTTCCGAAATACGAGTATGTAAACAAATTACCGAAACAATTCAACTAGGCATTAAGACCTATATTCCCCACACTAAAAAGAACCCCATAACTAGTTTTCTAAGTCCTGTGACAAAGCCAGACTTTTAAAAACAAGCCCACAAAAAGTTTCTCCAAAACCTTAGTCACGAAAATCGACAGGCTAGCATCGAAGCAAGAAATCAGTATAATCAGACCATCTCAGAAGCAAAAGACCGTTTTATCAGTCGGATAAAAGATAAAGTTCTCTCTTGCTCAAATGGCAGTAAAACTTTCTGGTCCTTTGGCAAAAATATTAGTCAAAAATTTTGCACAAATTCTTTTTCACCCCCAATCTCTGAAGATGAAATTGTCTCTACCTCCAAGGGAAAAGCCGAACTATTTGCCAAACAATTTGCTGCCAGTTCTACGCTTGATCCTCCTATTAATCTTCCTCTTCCAACAGTTGTCCCTGTTTCTCAGAAAATGTCCGATATAATTTTTAAAGTCAAACAAATCAAGCGTATTCTTTGTTCTCTTAATACTAAAAAATCGTCTGGGCCGGACGGCATACAGCTTGCGGCATAGAGCTTGCACCCATCCTAACTCGCCTCTTTCGAATCTCTTACAAAACGGGCATTTTTCCGGAGAGTTGGAAAGCTACACATGTGCAACATGTCCCCAAAAAAGGATCCAAAACTCCCTTTAACTATAGACCTATATCTCTTCTTTCTGTTGTTTGCAAAGTAATGGAAAAATTCATTAATTATCAAATCTTAAAGTATCTGGAAAAACATAAAATCTTACCTGATAGACACAATAGACAGTATGGATTCCGTCACAGTAGATCTACAGCTGATCTTCTTTCCTTTGTTTCACACAACTGGAACAAGTCCCTTGAGTTTCTTGGTGAATTCCAGATCGTTGCTCTTGACATATCAAAAGCTATCGATCAGGTCTGGCATGATGGGCTTCTTAACAAACTTCCTTCTTACGGTCTTCCACCTAAGCTTTGCTCTTGGGTTTCCAGTTTCCTTTCTGATCGACGTATCTCAATTAGTGTAGATGGTCATTCTTCTAACTTCTACCAAATTAATGCTGGAGTGCCCCAGGGCTCAGTGCTGGCACCCACGCTGTTTCTTCTACACATTAACGATCTTCTCTTTTCCCAAATTAATCCCATTCATAGTTTTGCTGACGATAGTACCCTCCACTCTAGTTTTCAATTTCTTAAGCCACCATGTAATTCTGATTTGGAAAACAAGCGCAGGTCAATGCAAATATCTCTTTCACAAGACCTCAAACTTATCTTGGATTGGGGCGCCAGAAATCTTGTTCAGTTTAATGCATCGAAAACACAGTCATGTTCGCTGTCGCGAAAAAAGTCAGCCAATGCTCATCCCTTACATATGAGCGGCCAAGTTCTGCAGAACAAAGAGTCTTTGTTTAATCTTGTCGGCGTTACTTTTGAGAATAACATCAACCGGCACAAACACATTACATCCATAGCCTCGGCAGCTTTAAAAAGCTGGGATTCCTCTTTCGAGCCAAAAAATATTTCTCTTCTTCCAATCTGTACACTCTGTATGTATCCTAAATCAGACCCTCTTTAGAATATTGTTCTCATGTCTGGGAAATGGCGTCTCCTACAACACTTGGCATTCTAGACTCCATTCAAAGAAGAGCCGTTCGTCTTATTAATGATCCCACGCTCACAGAAAGGCTTCCTGTTCTTGCCCACCGTCGAGCCGTAGGGGATCTGTCGCTCTTCTATAGGTATTTTCACGGCTTCTGCTTAGAGGAATTGGCCAGTATAATTCCTTTTCTGGCAGCTCCCAACAGAGCAACACGTAGTACAACTTTTATGCATACTTTTACAGTTCAGTTAGGGAGGCCCCAAACTTCCTGCTTTCTTCGTTCCTTCATCCCTAGAGTGTCAAGACTGTAGAACCTGCTGCCCGCAGAAGTTTTTCCTTCTCCTCCCAATCTCCAAATATTTAAGTCCCGTGTGAACAAACTCTCTCACACTACAATTAAGACACCCACGGTACGTTAGTACTTAGGCATCAGCCTTCGTGGACTGTCTCAAGATAAAAAAAAATGAATGAGCAACTGTTTATTATTTACATAAACATAGGACAGAAAACCGAGATTTTTAAAATGTTTTTTTGTGTAAATAAAAGACAAAACGTAACTTGTTGCTAGCCTCGTTTATACATATACCACTGGTGATGTGATGTTTTGAATAGTAAATTCGTTGACGCTTATTGCACAATTGATCAAGCCGCAAAAAAAACTCGCGGAAAAATTTCCAAATTTCCTGTTTGATGTTCTGTTCTGTTGGTTTAAATGGAGTTTTATTATATATTTTTCAGCAATTTCTTTTTTATCTCCCTGATGGCCCACAAAAGCTTACATGAAGCATAAATATAAGGTACGTTGGGAGTCGGGTTGTTAGATGTTTATCCCATTTTATCCCCCAGTTCCGTCGACGTTGTCTAAGAATGAAATATATTTTGACAAGGGTTTTCATAAAAAACTGACAAGAAAAGCAATATTTTGCAAAAAGAATTAAAAGATCTGGCGTTGGTCATATTCTTTTGTAACGGGCTCCAAAGTTTTATGTTTCATAACATACCATACTTTTTTGCAAAAAGACAGTATATTTGCATATTTACAATTTTTTTGAGCCTTAAATTGATAGTAAGTGTTTATTATTTGCCCTTTATGAAGACAAATTTGCCAAACAATCGAGGGAATAAATTTGGCGTTATCTAAAGGTTTATCTTTGACTTCACACCGTTACTGAAGATGGCTGTACTTGACGTTGGTTGTAGTATTTGTTTCCTGTGGGTAATCCCACTACTTTATCTGTGTCGTTTGCTTTAATAAGTATCGTTATAGCCGCATTCTTGTGTGGGTGGTCGATAGAATTATCTTTGTATAGAACAACGGGTCTGTATTCTAAAACGTCTTGAGGCTTTACTCAATCTGTCTATGTTTATTTTATCTTATATGATTTTATACAGATTAGAATAACTATAGAAATCAATAATTGCTTTCATGCTTTGCCAACAGAATCCGCCATAACTTTGTCCTACAATTTTTGCGTTTACGAAATCTCGCTAACCAATAGCAATAACTAGGTATTCTTTATGTCCAGTTACCCATAAAATACATAATAATGGTGTTTTATAATTTACTTATAACCAATTAATATAATACCGTTATCTATAGTTTTAGTCGTGTTGCAAAGGCAAAGCAAATGTATGCACATATTAATTTCTTTATAATTTTAATTAATGTTAGTTCCCATACTGTCATATTGTTGCAGTTTCCTTTTTAAAAATTTCCCAATAAAACTGTGAATTATTTTACAATAGGAAACTTAGATGAATTATCTGTAAATTATACAAAGTTAGGCAAAAACCTACTTTTATTAAAGCAGATATAAATAGAAATATTCCACTATTTTTACAATTCCGTTATTTTAACAACTGTATAATATAATACCTTTATTATGACAAAGGGAATGAATTATTTTCACAAGAAAAAATATTGTTCCGTAACACCCTGTATAAAAACACGGATCCTCTTTTCACACCTTTTTATTGGCAATCAGGTTCACAAACGTTTCTATGGTAACAACATTTCAACGTAACGTAATCATGTTAACGGCTTGAACAGGGCGGGATTTAACTTTTTGCCGCCCTAAACGTCAATATTTTTTAGATATCAAAACAAAAAATTTAGCATTAAAAGAATGTAAACTTCATTAGTAATTCTTATAAAAGTTTAATAAACAAATTTAACAAAATTAAATCATACACAAAGAAAATATAAATTACAATGGTACAACAAATACAGTTATATACCTAACAAGTGCGGAAAGTGATACTTTTCAGCACGCGACGCGGAACGACGCGAAGCGGAGTTTGGGTAAGCCGTCAAGGGTGGAAAAGACACTTTCCGTACGTGTTAGGTACAACATTTTTGTGTGGAAAAAGTCAAACTAAACAACCATTAGATAATATTTATTTTTACCATTACTACTTATTATTATTAACAACATTAATCGTAAGAGAACAGTTGGTAGCATTTTGAAAATGAATCGCAGAGGCAAGTTGTTGTGGGTAAGTTGCGGAGTTGGAGATTGCCGTTGAGGTGCAATTGAACCGGTCGTCGTTACAGGTAACAGAGACACATTGTTGCTTGCTAGAAGACGGTACAATGAGCCTTGAGTGCGTTTTGCTGTGTTCAAAGAATTTTGGGATAATATTTTGTTTGATAAGTCCTTCTTGAAACTTGTAGAGCTTTCTAGGTAGCCTTCTGCAACAGATGATGACTTCCAACCTCCAAGTCTTTTAATATTCGTTATACCTTCACCAGAATTAGCTAACATTGTAGCTGAGGAACGGCGAAAGCTATGTCCCGTGTAAAGTTCTGGGTTTGGAAGATGTAAATAGGCAGCTATTTCAGAGGGCATCTTGCCAGAAGTATTTATTCCTATGCACTGGACAGTACAAGCCAATTTTTTGTAATTAACAAAAAATCTTCTGTGTGGTGTTTCGGGCTTTCGTAAACTGGAATACTTTCGCTACAAAGCTAGATATTTTCCATTTTCAATTTCCTCGGAAATGACAAAACTTCGGCTAGAATGGTTTTTGGAGTCTGGAATATTTACAATTAAAGTTCCCCTTATCGTCAATATCATCAATGCTAATTTTCATCAATTCTTCTCGACGACACGCACCAGCTAATCCGAAAATTGTAGCTACCTTCATCGCTAGATAGACATCATTTGGAGCATCATTAATAAATTTTGCTATTTCATCTTTCGAGAAAAGTTTGGCTTTCTTGGATCTAAATTACACATTTTGCTTCTTCAAAAATGATGTAACTTTGAAATATTTGCTTATATCCATGTTCTTTTCGATCTTAATGACACTTTTTAACATGGAATACCTTGACCATAAAAGTATTGGGTTTACATGTTTTAGCAAGTTCCGCGAAATACTAACCACAACTAACCACACCAGCTTGTAAATGCTGTATATTCTTTCTCGTACCTGTGCCTCGACTTGGACGGCAACAAATCTAAATTTGCTATTTCGGCTGCTTTGAGAATGGATTCAGGTAATTCCTCGTCAGAAGACTTCATGGAAAACGTTTTTTATTCAAAATCGACGATACTGATCAGAATGTACTAAAGACACTTTTAATTATCGATGACTTTTAATGACTTTGATCTTTATAATATGGACACCGGCACCGGTCAAAACTAAAAATCTGACAAGCAAGTTTAATATAAACCAGGATGTTTGAAACAATGTTTTTAAAATAATATTAATTTTTAGTGAATATTTTGATGATTTTACACCTAATTTGTACAAATAAAAGAATACTATGCCAATAATAGAATTATACTAAGTCAAACTCCAGAGTTAAAAACATTTTAAGTACCTGTTTAAGTGGGAAATTTGCAAGGGTGCACTTTCCAAACTAAATTGCGTGCGGAAAAGTGCTGCTTTCCACAGGCTAGTAGATTTTTTTTTGAACTATGTATTATTTAATTAAAGGCCAAACCCCATACAAACATTTTTCTTCAACCCTTTTTTTCTGATAAATCATTTATAGCATTAAAATTTACGATTACCGCCCTAGGCTTCAGCCTACTCATCCTTTGCATAAATCCACCCCTGGGCATAAATGCATCTAGTCAACTACTTTACGCTTTAAAAGTTAAAAATACACTTGGCCCTTGCAGAGTGCCTTCTCTCCTTTTATTGTAATGTGGAAAAGAATGGAAAAGTCTAGAACTACCTGAAAGAATTCTATTGATACAGGATGCAAGAAAAGTGGAAAATGGATAACTCCAGCGCCATCAGAACACTCTACAATGACCGTGGGAATATGGGAAAAAACTAAGGTAATTTATTTTAACAAATTATTACCCTAAATTAAATAATTTTAACTTCCTACATTTCCATCTTCTAAAAAATATTTTTAAAGTTCCGAACAATATTTCTTGACTTTTTAGAGTCCCTAGATCACAAAAAAACATTAATACATGTTTTTTTTGTGATGATTGATGTCTGTGAGTGAGTGGTTAATTACACTACTCTAGAAAAACAAAAAAAGTATCAGACTTAGAGATTTGATACATGGTTTTCGATGGATTTTTGCATTCCAAACACAAATCCTTGGTCAGAGTTTGGCCACCAGGTCACAATTTTTTCCAAAACCGGACTAAAACACCAACAATACACGAAAAAACACCAGCAAAAATAGATATTTTTTTTTGTTTTTCAAGTCTACCTTAAATAGGAAAAGACCATGAAAAATAAAACGTGACGTTTTTTAAAACCCCAAACAAATCATTATTTAATTACAAATTCGGTATACGAGGGTTATCGGGGTCGCCGATCACGAACCCGAAGTCAGATTTGCAAAATTCAAGATGGCGGGTCCAATATGGCGGACGATATTTTTATGAAATGAAATGAAAAGTCTATATTTGTCCAGAAATCATTACAATTTCACAATAATAATGCCCATTGGGCGTAGGACATGTCATAAATAAAATTACTTAAAACTAGTATATATAATATACAAAGAAGTAAAAAAAAATATTAAAAAAAAGAAAACATAAAGATTGAGCTGACCACACAGAGCACCGTAACACATTAAAATATAATTAAAAATTACACATTAAGACAAAATTTGAAATACACACTAAAGTAGCAGATCTAACACAAAGATAATGCTATAATACTAAATGAGGCATCAGTTTACATTCATCTACAAGCTAAAAAACAACAGTATTGTAATAAAACACATTAAAAATCATTAAAAGTCAAACATAGGTTTGATGTTTACATAGAAAATCTTGCGGCACTATATTGTCTTTCAGAAACTCATCCACGGTGTAATAAGCCTTCGAAATCAGTAGCCATTTCAAATGTCTTTTTAAAAATTTTACGTTTTCGTTTCTGATATTTACAGGGATCTTGTTGTAGATTTTTATTATTGATGAATGAACATTCTTTTGTATATAAGACAGGTTACACTTCATGTCTTTAAGATTTTCTTTATATCGGGTGTAGTGGTTATGAGCTCTTTCACAGTCCTTCAATAAACTCTTATTTTCCCTAACAAAGATGACTACTTCATATATATAAGTACAGACAAGGGTAAGAATTTTTGATTTAATAAATTTTGGTTTGCAAGTTTCAACATATGTTAAGCTGAAAATACTCCTTATGCACCTTTTTGAAGCAAAAAGATTCTGTTTGCCTCCGCCCCCCTCGCCCAGAAAATGATGCCATATCTCAACCGTGAATGTACATATGCATGATATGCCATAATAGCAGTATCGGTGTTTATGTTTAACGAGAGAACTTTTAGTGCATAACAGTACCCTGCAATCTTACCAGCCAAAGCGTCGGTGTGATGTCTCAGTCCAATCTATGATCCACCTCAATTCCCAAAAATGTAGCTGAAACAACTGTTTTTAGTGATTTTTCTCCGTTTTGAAAAATAGTTTCTGTTGGGTTCATTTGGTAGTTAAATTTAATTATTTTTGTTTTTCAACATTCAACAGGAGATTGTTTGTGGAGAACCAACTCTCGAGGGCACTTAGTGCACCCAGGATTTCCTCAGACTCTGACTCATCTTTCTCGAGTGAGAAACTAACTGATGTGTCATCGGCAAATTGAATGGTGTTTGGTACTACCGAAGATAATTCATTTGTGTAGATGATATAAAGTAGAGGTCCCAGGACAGAGCCCTGTGGAACTCCTCTCAGTACAGTTTCAGGTTTAGAGAACAAAAGAGTTCCATTTGTTGCCTTTGAGATAACAATTTGCTTACGATCTTTGAGATATGACCCAATCAACCTATTTGCAATGCCTCTAATACCATATTTCTCTAATTTTAATAAAGAGCTCTATGATCCACACTGTCGAAAGCTTTTGATAAATCCAGATACATAGCAATAGTGGATTTTCCAGAGTTTAATGACTCGAGTATTTTAGTAAGAGCCTGAAAGATTGCTATAATAGTGGATTTTTTGTGTTGAAACGCATTCTGGGTATCTGAAAGCAAGCTCTCTTTTTCCATAAACAAGATCATCCGTTCGTTGATTACGTTTTCAAAATTTTACTAAAATTACTTAAGAGAGCTATTGGTCTGTAATTTTTTACAAGATTTTTTTCACCTTTTTATAAATTGGTTTTATAAGTGCAGTTTTTAATTGTGTCGGGAAGGAACCGGTGCTAAGCATTTGGCTTGCAATGTGAGCTAAGGGAAGTGCAATTTCGTCTGACACACACTTAATAATAGAGACTGGTATATGATCTTGTCCTACCGATTTTTTGTTCTTTAAATTTTTTAATATTGGACTTTATTTCATAGCAGTCAACTGGATGTAAATAACAGCTTTTTGGATGATTTCTTATATTATCTGAAACGGTATTGTAGTCTATATTTAGAGTTGGACAGGCATTTAAATAAAAGTTATTTATATGATTTAAAACATCTACATCTGTTAGAAATCATTCCGCCATTTTGGGATCCGCCATTTGAAATTTTAAAAATCTTACCTAAATTCGTGATCAGCGACCTTTGTACCAAATCTGACGTAGATCGGAATATTGAATTTTGCAAATCTAACCACTTATTAATCAATCAGCTACCCCCAAAATTCCCCGTATACCAAATTTGGCGCAAATTGGTTGATTTTAAGAAAATAATAATTTCTTTAAGGCTATAAAAAACGTTACGTGATACTTTTTTCTGATGGTGGATTTTTATTTTTTATGGTTTTTTCTGACCACGAATTTCTTGTTAAGGAGGCAAATCTAAAACCATATCATCCATTCATATATCGACATATAATAAACAGATATCGCGGTTTATCTATTTCGGGGCCTGATCGTCTGAAATAAAAAAAGCTTATAAAAATCAACACAAAATTTGTCTCCTACTCAAACAAAAATGTAGTCTGTTTGTTTCAATGGTTTTTGGGCTGTTAGGCCGGCGTCGATTGTCTGGTTGACTTGACGTTTCGCCAACACGAGCGGTTGGCATCTTCAGAAGTTGCTTCTTGGTTGACAGTATGCGAGTAGTTCGCGTACTGTCAACCAGGAAGCAACTTCTGAAGATGCCCACCGCTCGTCTTGGCGAAACGCCAAGTCAACCAGACAATCGACGCCGGCCTAACAGCCTAAAAACCCACCAGGGCTTAAGTGAAGTTTTTTTAGTTTTAAGATCCTTAAAGTTTAACCTTTTTTACGACTTTAAACCGTTTAGTACAATTTTTAGTAGAGAAGTTTAATAGTTCTTTTTTTTTAAGTTACGATTACATTTGTAATTTAAAGAGTTAGGTCCCTCACTTTAGTATTAAAGATGCAAACAAAAATTTTTGTGCCTTTATTCCTATATTTAGCAAAATAAGTGTTTACTCTGTGGCAAAATAACATTTTTGAATTTTTGGATAAGAAAATTAAATTTCTTTATTGTAAGTGGTATTTCCTAAACAAGGAAAAACATTAATACGAATGACTTTTTTGTACCTTTAACATTTTGATTTATTTGTGCTTTTGTTAACGCCATCCGCGGACAAATTGTATACGCTTAATTATAGACTGTAGAATTTTTTAGGTTTACTACCCGTAACGTCGCACCGTTGTGGCTCACAAAAATTATTTCCCAAAAATACAAACGGAAGTACCTTCTGCAATAAGTTACACCCGAATAAGCTAAAACAATTAGTTATTCTCAGAATTGTTTCTGCTTATACGGTGTGCAAAAATCTGCATAAACCATGCTTTACTAAAAATAACAACATGCATATTCCCACCCTACTGGCGTCAGTGAGTCAGAAATATTAAGTAAGTAATAATAATGACTTATAGTTGCAAAATAATTCTTTTAATTGGTTATTAACTTTATGGATATGTTTATTTATCAACAAATTATATCTACCCATTCGCAATAAATAATTAAATCAGCGTTTATATAAAACGTCCTGATGTCCTGTTGCGTTTATTAGTGCGCATCCTACCTGTACAGGTAATAATCCAAGATTTTGAAAACTTTAAAAGAGGCCTAATTTTCAATTTCTTATCTTAAGATAGGTTTACCAAACATATTTTTTTTATTGCCAGACAATTTTATCATTGCTAATTATATGCCGGACGCGATTTTTTTTTAAATAAAAATTTTAAACAATATTAGTAGGTATGTCTGTAAATTTAATATTAGCTTTGTTCGCGGGTCACGTTAAGAACCGATTCCGAACTAGAATTGAACCGTTCAGGATTATCTTTAGGCGCATGTCTAATTATAATTATATACCGGTTCCGGATTTTTATTCACCGCGAACGGCGCGGCTTTCAATCGAATTTCTCCAACAGCTGACTGTTTAACCTAACTTGACTTTACCAAGTTTGTTTTAATTAATTCATTAATAAATGTTTTTATTTCGCTTTTGTTTCTGTTGGCACTGGCACCAGAAGAAATAAAATACCTAGTTATAAATAATGGATAATTCCGCACGCAGTAACTAATATGAAATTACCTATTTGAAAAAGGGTCTAAATTTGAAATAAATGAACTTACTATTTCTATCAATTTAATTTATAAATAACTATATTACTGCTTTATAATCCACAATCAAGATAAACTAAACTAAGAACAACTAAGAATCAAAGAAAATTAAGAACTTTAAGTAACAGGTTTGTATGGATCGATTTATACTTCCAATTAAATTAAATAGGAATTAAGGTTAACTAAAAAGGGCAAAATTCTTAAGGTTCACCCACTATGGGTTCACCTCAAACCAACAAACAGCAAATAGATGACGAGAATGTTGATATTGCGCATGAACAGCAGAACCGAACTTTTAATCCCATCAAAAATTCGGGGACTACAAGAACCGATTCTGAATCAGTAACGAACCAATCCGATGTTATCCGCGAACGCTGAACTGTTACTAAAAATTCAACTAGCGGATGCAGACAGCTCGCGAAAAGTATTCCCAAACACGAAAGATTTACGACATCAGTCGAAGTCGGGCGAAGGTATTGATGGGAGAGGAATGGTTTTATTTTCAATTTTTAGGTATACTTTTAGTGATTTATCACGCCTAAAATACAATTGGGGAAAATAAAAAACCGCTTTAACTAGAACTAACCATGACTGCCCCCTCTGGCCCCACGAGAATCAGCCAGAAAGGGCGGTCATGGTTAGTTCTGGTTAGATAAAGGGGCTTTTATTTTCTCCAATTATTTTCAGACGTGATAAATCACCTTCTTTTGTCAATTTGGCATGTTTTTATACGATTTCTGTGGGGTGGGTATAACAAAAAGGTCCAGTAATTTACATTACACACTAGTGCCTAAAGTGAACACCGTATAATTCAAACATTTTTGCCAAATTATTATTATAATAATTTTATTATCAAACATAGTGTATGACACGGCGCTTTATTAATATGCTAATTGGATATATTTAGGTTTTTTTCTGATATAAATATATTCTATGAAAAATCGATCTCAAATAAAAAATTGAATAAGTTATATAGGGAAGCGGTCCGTGCGTAAAAAAGACTAAGTTAACACACTTTTTGCATAAATAACTAGTTTTAATAATATTTTTTATTGGTGATGATTTGATAAAAGATGCAGTCATTTAATTTTCTTATTTATTTATTTTTTTAACGAACATTGTAATACATTATTAATTGTTTGGGATTTTTCTATAATCTAACGTAATAAACAATATTGAGACGCCCGTTAGTAGGCAACTAACTACACAACAACAATCGCGCCAAGGCATTCGTGTCGAGTTCGGGACATCTCGCGTCTGGGAATACTTTTCGCGAGCTGTCTGCATCCGCTAGTAAAATTCAGAATTGTGTTACCGCGAACGACGCGATTTATATTGCGCATGCGAATAGTCCCTGAACCGGTTCGGAATTGGACCCGCGAACAAAGCTATTATGTTATTTGAGTATACAAAAACCTAAAATTAATTTGCCAAACGTTAGTTCGATTGCTAAACTTTGAATATGAACGACAAACTTATTAGTTATGATTTATAAATAGCCTGCAAATTAATATGATTTCTTTGCTTACTCAAGAAAACGGGTATCACCAAAGATTGATACTACTACGAATAGATAGCTCATTAGGTTTGTTCCAGCAAGTCGAAAAACCGTCACCGAACGATCACGCTCATGCGCACTGATTAAAGTGCGTTCCATCAGGGACGTGATGGTTATCGGACGATCCTGTTTGTGTACCAACAAAACTTGGGATCGTTTAGTTACGGTTTCAGAACGGTAATTTTGATACATGGCCTAAATTGAAAACTGTTTGGGTTGACTTGCGCATTGAACATCTTGGCACTGGATTTTTGATTTTTAACAGCTGTTTCATGTTTATTGTTTCATATTTCATCTTTATATGTTTACTGTTAAGGTAGGATAATGCAGAAAAGTTAAGTTAATTTAAGTTAACAAAAATTATGTTATTATAAATTAAGACATTTGTGTGAAAACATGCCAATCAGTTTAAAAATAACAATAAAATTTAGCATACGTAGGGCAAATCTCTGTTAATAGGGTTTTCGTGATTTCTATTTTATTAGTGCACTTTCTGACAGCTGTCCGGTAAAAAATATATAATTTTGTTACATTTTTTTATAACGCATAGGAAAGACGAGTTTCTGTAAGCCAATTTTATGATGTTATTGTGTGGGAGTTTAATTATTTAAAAAGGAAACATTTATTTCATTTTATGATAAGGTTAAAAAATTAAAATAAGTTAAGAAAGTTAAAAGTTGTTTATCTTTTTAACTTAACTTAATTTTTAATTTATGTGTATAATTAAAACCATTTGATCACATAATGTTTATCCTTTCTTGTGTGACTTTAACTTATTTTCTATTTCCTCGCTTGTTTACTTATTCAAAAACATTAATTTTTACACCTCCCAAGCACATCATTAAATTTAATTATCTTTAAAGATGAGTGACGATATTATGATTGATATTTGCTTACTTTGATCACAAAAATAATAAGTAGAAAAGTAGGGTTATATTTTTGAAACAAAAAATTCAAAAACTTTTGATTTGACAGTCCCAAAAACGATCCGCAAAGCGATCCAACGTTTGTAAATTTCGTACCGTCACGAAACTATTTTAAGGCCGCGCATGCGTTTAAGCGCACCAAAAAACAGTTCAAAAACGATTTCGAAACGATACCGGATTTCTTGTTGGAACAAACCTTTATGGAACACATTTAATCGGTGTGGAGATATCAATGCTCTCGGATAAAATATTTTTTTGCGCGGTAACCCTCGCCTTGCGAGCAAAACTAGACGCGGCGTTGCCAATGTGAAGTATTTAAGTAGGTACTTTTACATGGTACAAATAGCCAAAGAATATAAAGGTTCCACCTATAACCATTTGCACCGCAGTGTTTAATACTGGATAAATTAATTATTAATCCGTTTTGAGGTGTTACAAATATCGTAAAATTTGGCAAAGTCAAAACAAAGCTTAATTTAATCAAGCAATAAACACTGCGGTAAAAATAACTATCACGTCATAAAAATGATAAGGTTTTATTATTAAAATATATAGGTGAGGCGATATAGTACCAAAAAATAATTACTTTAAAAATCTGCTGCATTATATTATATTACAGAGCTAAATTGTTATTTATCAAAATACACTTTTTATTGGTGTTTAGGATTTTTTAATTTTTGTTGAAAACTTCTCTTTTTATTTTTTTCCAATGTCCATTTACAAACTTTACATATTTAGGTTATATATAAAGTAAAAAAGTTTTAACCTTTTAAGCTAGTAGATTGTTTTCTATGTACTTTTTTGGTACTGCGTTTTTTTATTTTTAATTTTTTCTTTTTCGTTTTGAAATCATTTTCTGTAAAATGTGGGTCGCAAATATATTTATTTCCTAAAACTTTACCACTAAGTCCCACAAGCGAAACATTTCCTGAAATACAATATTCAGATATAATACGTCAGTTATAATGAAATTTAAATAGGAACTTTTAATCTTAATTTGTTAATTGCATAAAGCATATAGAGAGAGGGGCTTATTAAAAAATTGAAATTTGAAGTGATGCAACGGGACCTTGGGGGACACTTTTTAACCCTTTCCACTTTTTAGGAGTGGAGGATAACTTGTGAATGGTAAATGGAAAGGTGTGATTTCTTTCCAGATTCGTATGCTCTAAAAAAATCTACTTTAGGAACAACTTATAATTCATTATGGAACTATAATATTCTTTGGTATCACGTTTGCCTAGCAAACACGAAGGTCCCGAGTTTGATTCTACAAATATCCAAGTACTTTTTTTATTAAAAACACACTTTTGATACTTACTTTCTAAGCTTTAAAATTGTTTATTCACTATTGATATTGCACTTCACTTTAGATTGCTGACCAAGTTTATACAGGGTGTCCGGAAATGACGATGAAAACATTTTTGGGTACGATTCTACATAAAAAGATATGAAAAAAGTTTTAATTTATTAGGATCTACTTACAATAGAGTAATTGGAGGTCACTTTTTGAAAATATCAGGTGACCCATATTGCAACCAGTGGCGTGGAAACAAAGAGGTGGTTAGTTATTTAGGGTCATATTACGTATAGTCGACGGTTTTCGAGGTAAGCGGACTTAAAAGGACGACTGCAGTGCGTAAATACAGTAAACAGGCTAGGTAATAAAAATAAGAAAATGCTTAGATACTATTTTTAAATGTAATTATTTTTTTACACCCATTGCCAAAAAGAAAAACGAATTTACTGGTACTTACTACATTGGGTACATTTTTAAAATCACTGTGTTTACTGTATTTACGCAGTGCAGTCGTCCTTTTAAGTCCGTTTATCTCGAAAACCGTCGACTATACGACTTTATACCAAGGGTACCTTTTTACGTAAAACTGTTTAAAGAAACATAATTTATTTAAAAGAAAGCGAAAATACACTCGGCGAAAAAAATATTACCCTAAATAACTAACAAGCCCTTTGTTTCCACGCCACCGGTTGCAATATGGGTTACCTGATATTTTCAATAAATCACCTTCAATTACTCTAAGTTATATGTAAAAGTTAATTCCTGTATTGTAAGAAGATCCTGATAAATAAAATAAAAACCACCTTTATGAGACCATCTTCAAGGGCCTGTAGCTCCCTCTGGAAGCATTTCCGGACCTATGTTAATATGAACTTTTATTCATATCTTTTTATGTAGAATCGTATCTTAAAATTTTTTATCGTCATTTCCGGACCCCTGTGTATATATTTATTTACGAAAAATAAATAAATTTTATAAGTAATCTTACAGCTCTCTTATTCGTGGGTTAAATACATGCGTTGTTGACAGATTGTTGTTAGTGTATTTCTTCCACGAGTTCAATGAGATCAATTTGTTATTATTTATTAATTAATATGTCAAAAATTGTAATATAAATATCATTAAGACTAATTTTTAAAAAATGTTGTTTAATATTAGTTTAGTTTTTTATAAACAACATAAATTAATTTTGAGAGTTAAAATTATATATGTAAGTAATATCTTCGTCATCCCGTACAGTACAATGTATAAGAGCCTCAAAAACGCTATCTTTGTAATTAAATATCTATATTATTTATTAATTTTATACTGCACCAATCAATGCAGTATTATTTAAATAATAATCGACAGTGGCGGCTCGTGAGTTACAAATATAGAGGTTCTGCACAGCAGCAAACGATTAGTAATATACATTTAACAAACCAGAATTAAAAATAACATAAATATAAACTTACACAGATTTGAGAAGCAAGTGAAAAACAGTTTATACAAGTAAATGTCACAAAGAATGTCTCCGAATACTAAAGGGTTATTTTTTATAAATTAAGTTGATTCTTCTGTCCTTTTTGGAAGAAAACTTGTCTGTAACCTTCTCATTGAAATTTGAAATTTCACGAATAATTTCCTTTTCAATTGATAGCATTGATAGAGCCACTAGACGATCCTGAGTCATAGAATTACGTAAAAAATTCTTGATTCGTTTTAAAGTAGAAAATGATCTTTCAGCCTCTGCAGTCGTCATTGGAATTGTTATAAGAATTTCTAATATTCTTTTGGTTTCTTGAAATGCCCCTGATAAATTATTTTATTTTAAAAACGGTACTGCTCCTTTTATAGATCTACAGTCTGCTCTGGAATAAATTACTGATAATTCAGTTTTTAAACGTTCTTTATCTATGTCTGGATAAGCAGAACATGTTAAATTTAAAATTCCTCGGGAAAATTATCACAAAATTCCCCAAATTTATTAGAATAAAATAAAGTAGCCGCAGATAAATGATTTTTAAATGCAAATCGATTTTTCGCACAGTTCAAAATTACATCGCAGATTTCTATAGCGGCAATACGATGTCATTTTTACGAATTTTAGATAAGGGCTCGGTGGATAATGAAGAAGCTTGGCTAACGACTTCAGGTACTGAGTTTCTTAGTGACATTACATTCTGCTCAAAAGTCTCAATTTTTTTGTTTATTTCTACAGGGTCTGTTTGTATTTTTTGTAGCTCGTTAAAAAGAACATCTACATGAGGCATGACACGATGGAAAAAGTTAGCCAGAAAATAAAATTTTTATCTAAGAGCATTCTTCTGATAGATGACGCGGCACTACAAACAGTTTGATTAGTAAAAGAGTCTTCTATGTTCTCCATACATTCTATTAAAGATTCCCTATGTTCAAAAACAATATTAACACTGCGGATGTTAAAATTCCACCGAGTTGGCGCACCATGGGAATTCTTCTTTGAACTAGTTTGGTCAGTACATCTACACGTTGTGGCGAATTTCTAAAAATGCTGGTATTTCTTGCAAATTACCAAAAAAAGTCTTACTTGTGAATTTTGTGAAGCAGCTTTGGACATTATTAAATTCAATTGATGCGCATAGCAGTGCACAACCCAGTAGAGCAGATCTAGTTGTTCCCTTTATATTTACGGTGCCTAATAAAGCAAATTCCATTACATTATGTAAATGAGATTGTCGGCACGTTTCATGTTTCTTTTATTTTTTGACTCAAATGATTTAAATCTGTCACTCCAATTTGGGTCCACGATTTATCTCCGCCAAAAAGTACACAAAAGAGAAAACAGAAAAGAACGCATTTTTTTTTATTGCATTCCACAAATCCAATCGTTTCTTGAGTACACTTCACGATTAGAATTGTCTTTTGTACTGATTTACCACGACTTGAGCCTTCTTTTTCGATGGAAATATCTGGTAAAGGACGTCCACCTTGCTTTAATTTAATTTTTTCTTCGTAGGTGTACTTTATAAACCTTTTAACATTTAATAAATTATCGATAATATCCATCTCTAATATGAATATTAATCAAGGAAAAAACAAATATAACGCTTATAACAGTACGCGAAAACTGCTCGAAAAACTCGTCAAAACCTAATCACTATCTCTCAGCACTGCGTAAAATGCAGAACATATTCCCGTTAAAACAACGGTATTAAAATCAAAGGCGCGGGGAGTCGCGACGTCAGAGGCGAGGGCAAATTACGAGCACAGAACCACATTGTGTCGCCCTGCTAAATTTATATGGTCAAGCGCGTGGAGATATGTTGTTGACTACGTCTGGCCAGCAATGTCGCGCAGTTCGTTCAATGTAACTTGTCTCGGGGTTCGTTCGAAGTTACTTGTCCGTTTAACTTTTTTTTAATTAAACACAAATAATTTAAACATCAGAAACATTTATTTATTTTAGATTTAAGGCTTATTTTCTATTTTTTTTTTTGGTGGTTCTGCAGCTCTGCAGCTCTTATGTACCAGCCGCCACTGATAATCGATATAAATTTCAAAAAAATCCCAAGAAAGTGCCCCTCGTAATACAACTACCTTAAGTTTGCCGTTCTTATTTAAGGTTTAGCAATCGAATGAACGTTTGGCAAATTAGTTTTAGGTTTTTGAGTACTCAAATAACTTAATATTAAAATTACAGACATGCTAAAATAGTTTGAAATTTTTATTAAGAAAAAAAAAATCGCGTCTGGCATATAATTAGCAATGATAAAAGTGTCTGGCAATAAAAAAATATGTTTGATTAACCTATCTAAAGACTAGAAATTGAAAATTGGGCTTCTTAAAATGTTTTCAAATTCTTGGATTATTACCTGTACAGGTAGGATGCGCACTAATAAACGCAACCGCTACTGCCAGCCAGATTGCCCAGGGTCTACCCGAAAAAGGAAAGAGGACAACATATTAAAAAATCAGCTGACCTAAAATTCTGAATCTCTGGAAAACGTTGCTAGCTCCTATACTATAAAATATCCTTAAATATGATATCCCACTTCCTCCGCATAAGAGACACACAAGTTTAAAAATTTTAAAATATATTTTTTCGTCTAATTCAGTCTAAAAAAATATATACTAACCGGAACTAACCAAATTTAAGTTACTTAAATTACACAGGACCACAATTGGGGTCAAACAGCAAATAATCGAGAAAAGACGTAACTTTCGATATTAACGATTTTTTTTTTTAATTTAAAACGTCAATATTTTAAAAACAATAAAAGATACGCGAAACCTTATATAACATATACTATGTATTTTTACAAGACCTTTAATTTAAGTTTCATAACCTTTTTGTCTAAATGCAATATTTTTCGAGTTATAATAACAAAACCGAATTTTTAGGATTTTTTCTGAAAAAAAATTGAAAAATATATATTTTTTATTTTTGGATTTTTTCTGCAAATTTTGATTAATTTGAAATTTCAATAAATAAATAAATGATTTATTATAAAAAAAACAAAAATCACAAAAAAAAATCCTAATTTGGACTGAAATTTTTGGTCAAAATTAGATTTTCATTTATATCTTCATTATTTATCTTATCAAAAATGTCTATATAACTTTTTTATAGACAATTTCAAAAGCCTTCTTTTTTGTTCTATGAATTTTTTGTATTTGTATTATTTGTAGTTTTTTGTATATAGTCGTAGTCCAAACATTCCGTGGTAGCAGGTTTCTGCCGTTAAATGTATAGTCTGTCTCAAAGTATATCGTTATGGCTTTTGACGGACCATACCCCAATAAACCTTTAACGATTTTATTACCTATTGTTATTGGGTAAACCCATTTGTTCATAAGGGCAGGGGAGGGCCAGGTATTTCTTGAGTATTAACCATTAGGCATATAAATATTTTGGCTAATATTTTAGTGGCAGTGTTGAATAACTGTTTTTACTGTGCGTTTCGAAAAAGTTGTTTTACGAGAATATATCTAGGTATGTCGCGTCGAAATCATTTGTCATTAGATGCAAAACAGGTTGTGAAAAATGTGAATGAAACTTTCATCAGTAGGTCTAATTAAACAAGAAGCTTTAAAAGAAACCTGTCTACTTACAAAAACTCCAATATCATCGATAAGGGATATTATTATTAGTGAAGAATTGAACAAAAGAAAAAAACGTTGTGATTTTCAATCTCACCGTATAGACAATAGTGATCAGGACCTAATAAGATGGAAAATATATTGCCTTTATGAAAGCGGAGTTATTCCTACCTTGGATAAACTGAAAAAGAAGCTAGACGAAGACGAAACCAATATAAATATTAGCCGTGCCACCCTCCATAGAGTTGTTTGTAAAATGGATTTAAATACCGCAAAATAGACAAAAGACAAGTAGTAATGGAATCGCACAGATTACGCACTTGGAGATTTAATTACCTTCAAGAAATTAAAAGATATATGTTAGAAAACAGATCCATAATTTACCTTGATAAAACATGGTTCGATACACACGACACAGTATCCAAAGGATGGTTTGATTCCAGTCAAAACTGTCAGACGAAAGCACCTTCAAATAAAGGAAAATGCATTACCATAATACACGCTGGTTCAAAAGACGGATTTGTCCCAAACTGCTTGCTGTTGTCTGCAAAGAATATTAAGGGTTCTAGCTTGGATTATCATGAGGATACAAGTGCAGAACTTTTTGAAAACTGGTTTCAAAATTATCTTTTAAAAAATATTCCAAACAACAGTGTTATTGTCATGGATAACGCAAGCTATCACAACCGTCTGCTACACAAAGCACCAGCTTCCTCAAGTTCAATATTTAATTTCTTAATGTAATTTTAAGATTATACTTACCTAAATAAACAATAAATTATAAATCTTTATATTATTAAAGTCCGTCCCCAATGTCCTTTAATACCTACCGATCCGCAGTTTTATTGCTGTCGGCAGGTATAATCCATAAATGAAGGCAAGAGCTAACACGGTATACTTTGAGACAAACTATACCGTGTCAGTTTTTTTGGGTTTTCTTGATTTTTTGCTGTTTAACTCTCAATTTTGACTTCAGATTCGTGTTTAGCAAAAACAAATACGCCAGAAAATCTTAGTCCGACACCCAGAACACATCACCCATGTTATTTACATAAAGACAAGAAGTAAATCTAAAAATTGATTGGTCAAGCTATTAAACTACAAATTAAAAATAAATTTTAGTTTAAAAAAATAAAAAACAGGCTTTTATAGCAAACTACTCTAAAAAGTAGAAAAAAATTTTAAGTATGAAGAGTTTGTGTTATAGTGATAGAAAGTCCAATAATCAGTTAAGACTAATTAATTTGAAATAAGATTAAAATTAAAATTAAGTTATTAACAAAATATTTCAATTATAGTAGAAAAGCGTGGGGTCCAATTTACTATATTTTCATAACAAATCTAATTTTGTAAAAAGCTAAAGTGTGTTCAACAATATAGTGCCTACAATAAAAGGGAACTGATGGTAATAAACCACTTTATTGAGATCGTCTGTCACGGTTTATTGTTTATGGTCAAAATTTGCATACAGGATCGGTTCTTGTATTTGGATAAGTATTTTCGGCCGAAAGGAGCAGGTAAAATAAAAGGTAATTATTCTTCAAGAACATGTTTGAATATTTTGTTTTTTTTTTATTTTAAAATTTAAAATCACCATTGATTTTCTTCATATAATGCGAAAACTCCACTTGATGACAAGCAACTTCTAGTGTGCAGTGTTGCCAAATCGGGGTCTTTTCTAATACGTCCCCGCATTTTCACATTAAAATATAAATAAGAAAAATAAAAAGCTGCCCTAACTAACCATGACCGCCCTTTCTGGCCGATTTCCGTAGGGTCAGAATGGGCGGTCATGGTTAGTTCTGGTTAGTTAGGGCAGCTTTTTAATAAAAAAAATATTGAAACATATTTTTGGAGCTTCCCCACCGGATTAATATTATATGGTATCCAAATAAGTAGCCTGTAAAAGAAATTTTTAAAAATCTTTTAAAACAGCCGAAACAGCGATACGGAATAATTACCAAATAAAATATGTCCTATAAATGGTACAAGTTTTTTTTTAATCCAGAAACAAAGACAAATGCTGTAGAGAAAAAGCAGAACGTAATGTATGTATACAACTAAAATATAGGTACTTGCATACTATTATACACTTAGAAACTATAGCTAAAAACTAACCAGAACGTTGATCTGGTTCATGATTGTGAGTTAACTCACTCCTGGTTACTGTAAATTTGGCACCAACAGTATACAATTTAGCTAAACACTTTAAATTTTTTATGATGCACCTCCAACGCACTCCACCACTCTTTAATACGTCTCTAGGTAATCCTACCATAAACATTACCCTCGGCCGAAATTACCTATGTCATTAGATGGTCCCTTTGCTTTGGCCAGGTAGGCGGGGATTACCGGCCGAAATTACGCCCGCCGTTGTATTTGTATAATTTGGGTTGAGTATAATCATTTATATTTGTGTTCCCGTAGTAGAGTTAGTCTGTGCTGTTTAATAATTTTGTGAAAAGGTTTCGTCCTTGGGAAACTGCAACAGCGGCGCCCTGTGTTACTGTTCCTGTTCGACGACGAGTTTTATCCCTTGATGCCAAAGAAATCGTCAGACATGTTCATCGAAGCTGGTCCAAAGGGGTTGGGCTTTTACTCTTGCTGTAAGAGAAACCAGCGATTTGACAGGGATACTGGAATCATCAGTGAGAGTTCACATTTCGAGGCCAATTCATCCGAGACGAAAACGAAACGATAGTGGTGTTTCCAGAACCACTGATGACGGTGATAAAGATTTGATAAGAAGAACTATCTACTGTATGTACAAGAAAACTTGGTGCCTACTATCAGATCTGAGATAAGGATATCAATTGAAACCTATGGACACTTTTATCCAAACTAGGTTTCAAATACTGCAAAATTGACAAAAGGCAAGTTATTATGGAATCCCAACGGATTAGGCAATGGCGTTTTGAATATTTGACTGCCATAAGTGATTACAGGTCTCTACAAAGACCAATAATCTATTTGGATGAGACCTGGTATGATACCCACGATACGCCGGCAAAAGGATGGACCGATGGAACAGTGCGATGCCAATCAAAGCTCCATCGAACAAAGGAAAACGGATCACGATTATTCATGCTGGATCAGAAGATGGTTGGATTCCAAACAGTTTGGGACTTTCGGCGAAGAACATTCAAGATTCGTCGTTGGATTACCACCAAGATACTACAGCCGAATTGTTCGAAGATTGGTTCGAAACACTTTACTGCCAAATATTCCCCCGCATAGTGTCATAGTTATGGACAATGCCAGTTACCATAGTCGACAATTGAAGAAGGTTCCAGGCTCTTCAAATACAAAAGGGAAATCCAGGAATTTATGCTCCAAACAACATCTACTTTGAAGAAGGATATAAAAAAACGCAGCTTTTAGAGGTTCTAAGGGCATTTAACATACAGAAGACATATGTATGTGACACAATTACAGCATCCAAAGGACATACAGTTCTTCGTCTTCCTCCTTACTACTGCGTATTCAACCCGATTGAGCATATGTGGAGAAAACTAAAGAACAAAGTCCGGACCCAAAATTCTACACCTACATTATGTCCTTCTGTAATTGCATTAATCCGGCAAAATATAGATGACCCAGACGCTGATTGTTGGAAAAGAACAATAAACCATGTTATAAAAGTGGAGGATTCATACAGGGCATTTCATACTAACATAGAACCCCTTATAATTAATGTAGACGACGATAGTGATAGTGAAACTGAATTGATATATTGAAAATATATGAAATTGAACTAACATATTATATTTCTTATAGCTTTAATTTTAATTGACAAAATTTATTATATGTATTTAAATTTTATATCGATATTTAAATGTTATTATAAAATAATAATTTATTGTTATAATGTAGACGACACTGACATTGAAACTGAACTAAATTTTATTTTAATGTAAATTTAATTTATATTAAAATTTTTATTAAATTTTATTGTGAATATCCTTTAATATGCGATTCTATTAAAAAATTATTTTTGCAAATTTAATCCTGACCTGCATTCTTTACCCAAACTTGCCAATACCTGAGATATTTTTACCTAAGAAGTTTATTATCACCATCAGTCCCCTTTTATTGTAGGCACTATATTGTTGAACATACTTAACATTTAAGTAACGAGGTCGATATGTTAACTTTTAACGAAACAGACATGACAAAATAACGTTTAAATTAAACGTTATCACAGTTACTTTTGAATAACGTTACAAAACGTGCTCAAGATGTTCTTTGCTTAGTGGGTTTGTAAGTTGGGACCATGATGAGGTGTGAAATACATTAAAATGAACTATTAAATATATATATATATATATATATATATATATATATATATATATATATATATATATATATATATATATATATATATATATATATATATATATATATATATATATATATATATATATATTTAATATATATGTATATATTATATATATATATATATATATATATATATATATATATATATATATATATATATATATATATATATATTATATATATATATATATATATATATATATATATATATATATATATATATATATATATATATATATTAATATAATGTTTTTTTTTAATCCACGAAGGCCCAATGCCTATGTACTAACGTACAGAGGGTATTTTAATTTTACATAAAAAGATTTAGGGACACACTCTGATTAATGACCGATGTCCGTAAATAGACATTTTGTAAACGACATACAATTATAAGTATGTCAGTTATGACAAAATCGGTAATGAACAGCTTTTAGAACTTAAGCCTGTTTTTTGTGAAATGTATTATATTTTTCTGTGGCAATTGCGATGGATTTTGACGGTGTCATTACCTATATCATTTATTATGTTTAATATTTAATTAATATTTAACCGACTTATCTTAAATCGTCTCTGAATTAAATAAATTAACGAAGCATAAAAACACCAATATTGGAACACAGCGTTTTCATCTGACGACAAATTTAAAGGGCCAGACATGAACTTTATACTTGGGAGATGGTTCCATAATAGGAAAAGAAAGAGATGTGACCTGTTTTTAAATCAAAATAAATTTTATACAAGGGGTCCATTATTGCATAATTTTAAAAATCGTCAGAAATACTATTCTTTATATATTTTCGCTTTTATTTTTTCTAATAACATTACTCTGATATTTGTGCATTTATCTTGAAAATGTATTAGTGCATAACTATATTTTCATCCGAGAAACCAAGCCAATCTACGAGTTTGTGTTGCTCAGGTTATTTAAGCAGCACAAAAATGTAATGGATCATTTTGAACTCAGAAAATACAAAAAAATGTGGCATGAAATGTATTTTAAATATCGCTGTTTTGCGATTCCCCTCTCCTCCAGGACCCAAAAACGACGTGACAAGCCGCCAATGCCTCCTACTAATAAAGTTCTGGATGCGCCACTGGATGACACTGGTTCTGTGACCTTTTGATGCATATTATAAAACTGCGAGTGTTTAAACTATGTCGTAAAGAATCCTTGCGTGTTACCCCACCTTATTCCACCCCTTAATAAACACATGTATTAGGGGATGGACTGCCCTGTTTGACCCATATTCACTTTTATATTCTTTTATTACGATTTAACGGTAGTTATAGCTAAAATATATGCACAATATAGAGTACAATACCAAACTCTAAATGGTGAAATAAAAACCTCGTTCTTTTCTTCTGTGTGGTCTTGCCTTCCATTATGGGAATAATTAAAATTTGAATACACCGCTGGAACCAGTTTCTTTTAAGAACAGCATCTGGGTCGTTAATTCATAAAACAACTCTTGAAACTTTTAACAACTGATATACATAAGCACACATAGCCAGCTTAAACGTTGTAATTGTATATTCTTCGTTAAATTTAAGAGTTGCAATAAACGAAGAACTACAATTAAATAGTTTTAGCAAGATTATACGAAAGACAGAAAAAAAACCTTTTAAATACACATTTGCTTAGATTAAAAAATGAGATTTGCTATTCAACACATAAAGGTGCTCCAGTATTAAAGAAATAAATATGTTTATGCCAAGAAATATGTTAATTTCATGATCTATTTGTATATATCTTCAGAATTTTTACTTTTGTTAGTTTCTTGTGCTCCAAGTCAAAAAAGCGAGCTAATTTTGCGCTTTTGAAATTTTAAGCTAATTATTATATAAATTAATAAATAATTTAATGAACAATACCAAATCATCAAGTAATTTTACACCAGCAATTTTTTTGCGGCAAGTAATTTTAAAACGACTTATTCTAAAAATATAGGTAAATCCAGTAGGCATGGTGAATGAAATCTCCTAGATACTTTACCTTGTACGACAATTATTTTAGTTATGGATAGGTTAAGTTTATTATACCGCCCTCAAAAAATGGCCAGAAAAATGTGCAGATTTTAAAACTATGTACCTCTTTATATGTCACAAAATATCTTGTGGGAACAAACCAAAAAAATATCTTTAATTCCAAATATCCCTGTATTTTGGGAAAATAAACCAAAATTTTAACTTAAATTTACCTTAATAAACTGTCAGAAATGTATAATTTCTAAAAATATATTTAAGTCTGTCACGATATTAACATTTTAGTTGGCATAATCCATATTATTTATTCGATACTAGTATATGATATATGATACCTGTATGTGTTAAATGTTAAATGAAAATATTCTAACTCTAAACAAATATATAAAATATTATTCCGTTGGATTTTGAAGAAATTTCACTCTTTTTATGCGTTTATATTAGATTTAATAAACAGTTATGCTTAAACTCTCAGTGATTTTTTTGGGCCACCCTATAGGTCTGCATAAAAATGTACCATTTAAAAGATGTTCCTATTGATCTAAGAAACAACATACTTAAATTTAAAAAAATCGTTCGGGAGCCAGAATTTCATGTTATATGTGCCATGTCCTTTAACTGCTTAGTCAAAATCAGTCTTAAATCCTTCAAAACTTTAATTTAACATTTATCTATCTTGTATAGTAAACGAGATAACAATAAATTTGGGCCAAATTTGGGACACACTGTATATAAAGGACCAAGGATGCTTTCATGCCTTTTCAATGATGTGTGACAAGTTACCCTAGTAATTCAAAAATTCGGAAAATAAAAAAATAGTTATTTAGCAAACAAGGGTATAAATAAAATGGAGATTATTGATTGAAGCCACTTAAGGGTTAAGATCCTTAATCGCCAATTAATGCCTGGGTTAGGGGCGTCTATTAATTACGTAAGGCATTTAGGGGGAGCGGAGGTCGAGTCGAATTTCACCTGGGGGAGAATGGGGGTCTCGGCAAATATCACAAGCTAATACAATAAGCTAATTTTATACCATGATATTTTCCTTCTGTGATTCTAGACTACGTTCTTTATATTTTAAATACTAGTAGCAAATAAAAATATTTAAGCAAATAATGTTTCTTTAAATAAATTTAACCCAATCAATACGCATTTTGAAAAATCTCAGGTAAGATTAGGGGGAGAAAGAAGTCGAGTCAAATCTCACGACATATCACCAAAGGGTGGTCGAAAAATCGTCAATCGCCTCACGTAATTAATGGACGCCCCCTTAGTTACAATATTTTTTCGGCAATAATTTTGTCATTAAGTTTTGGAAATCATAATTTTTAATGAATTTTTTTCGGAATGTATTTTCGTTTTATGCGACTAATCTGACAAATGTTTTAATGATTGTTATTAGAATGACAAGAGACTCAATGGTTTGTTTTGTGTATATTTAGTTGCCTATACTACAATGGTTTATTCATAGAAAAGCATGCATAGCAACTGGTTTCTATAAAAAATATATTTCTGTCGTAGATCTGGGAAAGATCAATATATCTTAAATTTTTTGACGCTCTCCACGGCTAAACAAAGCATGAATAGGTCCCTTGCATAAAATTAATTTAAAAAAAACACTTTTAATTTTTTTCTTTGCTTTTTTAAAAAAACATCTGCTTTCGAAAAACAAAGTTTACATCTGGCCCTTTAAATTTGATGTGAGATCAAAACGGCTTGTGACGACACGAGGTCTGCTGAGTTCCAGTATTAGTTTTTTTGCTCAGTATCTTTATTTTATTTAGAACAAAAAACGAAAATTAATCGCGTTCCTTTACTTCAATTTAAGATAAATCTTTATTAAATAGACAGATAATAAATGTAAAGTGTGATTACAGCGTTAGAATCCATAGCAATTAACCAAAAAAAAAAAACACAGAAGATAATTTAAAACTCTAAATCTCTGTTCATTATCGTTTAAGAAAAATACATGGTAACTAGTCGTGATTACCGACTTTTTTGAACCAATGATATATATTTGCTAAGACAGAGTGATATATATTCACAGACTAAAAATTCAAAGTGTTTCAGTATCCGGCGGATTAACTCTGCTTGCTATTCTATTCACTTCTAGTGATGAGCAAAGCAAGACCAAGACCGGGCTAGTCTTGGTCTTGGTATTGAACCTTTGGGCTTGGTCTTGGTCTTGCAAGCCAAGGGAAGTCTTGTTCTTGTTAGTCTTGCTGCAAGAGTCTTGCTGGTCTTGCTTTTTTTGGTAGTAATAATTTAAAGTAAGTAATCTTGAGTAAAACATATTTTTAATACTTAACAATAAATAAAGATGGCGACTATATTTTTGCATTAAAATTTGGGAAAAATACCAAATTTAATCTTACATTTGAATTATTTGATTTAAAGCATATTTTAAATGTACGGTTTATTTATTTATAGCGCTTCATTTTTAGTTGAATTAATACACAACCTGTTTTTATACATTTTTAGTTGACATAGAAAATTTTAGTGAATTATTAAAACTTTTTTAAAGAAGCATATATAATTAAAACAAATCTGTGTACTGTGTGAGCAGAAAAAAAAACTTTTAATTTCAACCAGATGTGAAATTTTCGTGAAAACGATTTTTATATGTAAACATTGGATTATGTTTCAAAAAAGTTATTCAGGAATCTTTTCAGTTCATATAAACTTTTTATCTTTAAATTAGTCAAACATTTGCAGTACAAAATTGGCACACATACTGTATAAACAATCTGCAGTAGCTCAATAGTGTGTCAAGCTCGATATCTCGAAACCGTTCATGATGGTGAAAAACTGAACATACAAAATTATAGAAAAAAGGGCATAAAATGTGAAACTATTTTCTATTTCAAATTTTCGAAAATTCATTTAAAAAAATCACCACTCGGTATTTTATCCGGGAAAATGTTGAAGGAACAATATCAATGTAGATGATTTTAAATATCAGTTTTCGTCTAAAACGGATCATATTTATTTATATAGAAACTATTCCTATATGACATGAAAATAATATTTTTTAGGAAAATGAAAGTAATTTTCAGCTTCTAAAACTTTTGTACTACTATTTTTTCTCTGTCGAGAACCGTTTCGGAGATATCGAGCTGTATCGGACCATTGAGTCACAATCTTATTATTTATGAAACATGTTATTGAATTTACTCGTTATAGTTGTTAGAAAACTGTATATAAAAAACCAAGTAATCAATTTAATTATTATTTAATTAAAAAAACCTGTTAGTTATTAAATAATCGCCTTCTTTGGAAGTTCTTAACACATTTTTTGTCATGTGTCTATGAAATACCTCTGTATATTAAATATAAAAACTAAATATTATAATATTAAAAAAAAAGTCGCAGAAGTGCAAGAGTCTTGCAGGTCGGTCTTGGTCTTGCGTAGTCTTGCACTCCTCGGTCTTGGTTTTGCATACCCCAGTCTTGGTCTTGGTCTTGCAAGCGAAAGGTGGTCTTGGTCTCGGTCTTGGTCTTGCTGCAAGACCAAGACCAAGACCGCAAGACCAAGACCGGTCTCGCTGATCACTATTCACTTCGCACTCATCCGAAATGTAATATCGAAACTTGTGACAGTGTGAATATAAGGTTATAGCCCCTGTGACGTCAATATCATATCTAACAATTTATACTTGAATTCGGAAAAAATCTTTATTTAAGTAACCTAAACAAAAACAACAAATTGCTTTGATTCATTATACGCCAAATTAAAGGTAATTTTTATAAAATGCACTTATCACTATTTGTATTTGTAAGTGTTTTAAAGTATTGAAGAAACACGAAAAAATTTCATTTTATGTTAGTAAAAAATATATTTTAAACTTTATTTTTATTTTACATACTCAAACATCACCTATCTTTGATGTAGGTAATTAGTATACTAACGTGATGGTGCGTAGATTTGGGCACGGTGTGCAATTCGTGGTAAAAAGTAGTGATGGGCATAATCGGATTATTTTAAAAATCGGATTATTGAATTATGAATAAAATTTTAATAATCGGATTAATTGATAATCGAATTATATTATTTTATTTTTTAATCGTTTGAATTTTAAATTCTTGATTTCTGAATGAATATGTAACTCGATTCCGAGGTAACTAAACACAAACACTAAATATTATATAGTTTGTCAAAAAGTCCGGGGTCCCCTTAATAATTTGTCAACGGGGATCCTGGACTTTTTTAAATGTCTAATATATTATTATTATTATTATTTTAGTAAGTAAATTTTCCATTTGCTATAATTTTTTATGGTAACTTTTTACTTCCCACCAGGCCGATTTTATTGAAATTTTGTATACCGGGGATATTTGGGGCGCTGATCACAAATCTGAAGACAAATTTTTTCGTACTCTGCTAGTTTTTTAAATTATAACGCCCCACTTAAACCTAACCAGCAAAACTTTCCTAAAATTCCTCCTTCTTAAAACTGATTACACCCAAAATAGAAGATTTTATCGAAATACACTTTTATTTTATAAGATAAATTTAATTTCACCTTCATTTAACAAATATTTTTAATAAAAAAACACAAATATGACTTCAGATTCGTGATAAGCGCCCCAAAAACCCCTGTATACAAAATTTTAATAAAATCGGCCGTGGGCCCGTAAGTAAAATTACCTTTTATAATTAAGTTGTCTCCCTATTTCAAAAATATACTTTACTATTAAAAAAATAAATCTTATTCGTTATTCATTTTTTTTTTTTCCCCGACTCGTAATCAATATCAGGTTATTTTTGTAATTAAAATTAAATCTGAAAATTCGCATGATAGCGATTATTTTAATAATCGTAATCAATTCTGTGGAATCAGGTTATTTTTCGTAATTCAAATTAAATCTGAATAATCGCATGATAGCGATTATTTCAATAATCGGATTATCGATTATTTTTAATTCGAATTATCCCATCACTAGTAAAAAGGCTAGGTAGCCAGTATACGGGGCGAAATTTGCACCTAAAGACATTTTTGATAAAACTGAATCGGCTTAAATCGATCTGTTTTAACGTCAGGAGTTTGTAATAAAATTATGAACACGTATTTTCCGAAAACCATTTCCATAACAATCTGTACAACTTTATTATCACTGGTTTATATACAAAGTTAAAAGAATACTAATATATAATACTCCTAATCAGAGTCCAATATATCTTTAATTTCTGTTTTAATAATCATGGTCGAATCTCTGTTTTCTTGAACTTCATCCTTTAAGGACCAGTTGGTCTCTGTATTATGTTCTGTATTAATCTTCTCATTTTTTGCTTTACTTTGTAATGAACTTAAGGGATCATCTGTATTATCGTCATTTATTAAAATATTAGCTTCAACTTGAGGGGTACTTAATTCCTTAACTACACCATTATTTGTATTCATTTTTCTTTTCCTAGTTCTTTTTGGCTTTGTGGTAGCTTCTACATCTCCAGAGGTAATATCAAATTCCACTGTAGAATTATTTAAACTCCCTTTACTACTTGTTGGTTTACAAACTTTGGGATTGGAAGGATATTCCTTCTGCATGTTGAAGCTCTTCTTCCATTATAATCTGAGCGATTTTCATCTTAACAATTGCTTGCTTTGTTGGAGTAAATGATTTAACTATACTTGAGTAACCAAGAAAAATTAGATCAGTAGCGTCGGGAGTATTAAGAACTTGCGTTTTGTTCTCTTCCAAATGCCTTATAACTTTATTAGCTATAGATAATTCAGATTTGTCTAAACATTCTAATGAATCTTGTTGCCCTTCTTCGACATTTTCACAGACCCATGATCCTAATTCTAAAAATTGATCATCGACATCATCAATGTTGTCATTGTCCATTTTATTTAATGAAGCTTCTGATAAAATGTACGGTTTACAAAATTCCATATTTTTTGCCCATTGCCAGTTTTTATAACTTCTCAATATACCTGAATCACCAGACATACTTCTAAGATATTTTTTGTAACAGTCTCTGATATTTTTCCATTTTTTTCTAAGTTCTGCTCCTAAAATAAGATTGATTGTTAAAATATAGATTATTGAAAATGTGTAAAGAGCTTTACAATAATAGGCATGTACAAGCAGGCCTCAAAAAGGAATATATCAGATAATACGACTTTTATGCAGTTTAAAAAAATTACTAACTCGGCCCGACGTGCAATAAAAACTTTTTGTAATCAGGACTAATTAGATTATGGGGTTTCCAACAAAGTGTATTTTATTTAATATCTATGCAGATAATGGTAATCACATTTTTTTGTATTTTTGTACCCAAATAGTAGATTAAACCAGAGAAAAAATTAAAATGAGTTGTTCTGTTAAATTTAGAAAAATTTATTGTCAACGGCGTAAAATACTACTAGTATTAAATTAATTTAAATATAGAGCACAATTAAAAATCGTCTTTAAGAAGAAACAACGGAAGGAGTGCTTACTTAAAAACTCTTAAAGATTCTTCTGATAGAGTATTAACTTCTTCGAATTAACAGCATTCACTCGAACCTGGGCCAGCCAGAAAGAATATTCCAGTTAGTTCTGGCTACTTTCATTTATTATTCGTATAAGTAGTTTTTTGTAAATAATATAGCGTTAGATAACTTTAATAAAATGTAAATTAAAATTTACATGCCTTTTATTTTGCGTAAAAATATGTATACTTTCTCATAATATAATAAAATGGCCACAGTACAATTCGTAAGGGGCCATTAATTTATTACGTAAGGATGATTTTGAAAATTTTTGACCCCTCTACTCCCATAGGAAAATTGCGGGGTCCTTTAAAGTGCGTTAATCTTGAAAACAGTTGCTCCTAGAGACCTAAATAAGGTATACACTTTTGACGCAGAGGGAGTTATAGTAACTTTATTTTTATTAAACAGGTCAAAAGAGTGAGCTTAAAAAAAGTTATGCCATCTAAAACAAGTGCGCCCTCTAGTTTAGTACCCCTATGTCATTTAGTTAACAAATTATTACAAAAAAAAAACAAAATTAAAAGTTTGACACCCCTGTTTCTAAGTTATTATCACCTTTAGGATAAGGCAAGTTTACGATATTTTATATATATATATATATATATATATATATATATATATATATATATATATATATATATATATATATATATATATATATATATATATATATATATAATATATATATATATATATATATATATATATATAATATATATATATATATATATATATATATATATATATATATATTATATATATATATATATATATATATATATATATATATATATATAGTATCCCCTCTCAAAAAAGGCTCAAACAGGCCCCAAAAAATGGGTCAAAAGTTAATTGTTTACAAAATATGGCCTTTCAAAGTTTAAAAATTTGGCAACAGCCACCCACTTTATCACTTCCCCGGGGTCAAACGTTGAACGTTTTTGCAGTTTACATATTTACACTTTTTTTAATATGTTTTTTCATTTTATTTAATTAAAAAAAAAATTGAACTTACCCACACAAAATTAAGCTTAATATCCATTTTAAGAATACAAATTATTATGTTTTAAAACAGCAGTTTTTTATTTTACTTAAAGAATAGAATGTCTTTAATTATAAAAAAACAGCTCTGAACTGTGGTATGTGAGACAGGTTTACTTTGCGGGCTGATGACTTCGTACTAGTTCCAGGATTTTCATTAGCGATTTCCAAATCTTTTCTTTTGTTCCACAGTTACATATGTACCTCCCAGGATTTCTCGGTTGCACACATTCCGTTTCGAAAACTCTTTGGTACCATTGTGGAAATCTTTCACGGTAAATTTAAGCTGCTAGATTAGAACTATGGTTTGCTTCGGCGTAAATTATTAAGATATCGGCATATTCCCGGTTTGAAAACATTATTTTGAACTTCAAGGCACGAAATTAAAGACGGACAAAAATACCGCAGCGACTAGACAATACAAAGGGACTACCGACTTGACAAACTCTAGCGCTGTTGCCAATTATTTTTTAAATGTTTAACTGGGAGAAACATTATTAGTATTATTATTATATTAGCCAATGAATCTACCGCTATTAAGACAAAAGTTGACTATTTTTTAGCGTTTCAGAAATAATTGCTACCAAAGTTTATAACTTTGATATCGTTTAGACAAAAATTTGTCAAGTTTTGACACATATCATATGAACTTTTTGACTTGTTTTAAACTCCATTAAAATCTAAGCATCATAAATATTTTATTATAGTCTGTATATATTATATTATAATATATATATATATATATATATATATATATATATATATATATATATATATATATATATATATATATATTTATATATATATATTTTATATTAAATATATTATAAATAATATATATTATATAATATAATATATATGTTATTAATATATTATATATATTATATAATATTTAAATGAATAATTTACACTTTAAAATTTTTTAAAAGATGATAATCCATTTTTAGAACAAAAAAACCATTCAGAATCCGAAATAGAACTAGATTTTAATAATAAATTTCTACTTGTAAATATTTCGTAAAATGGGTTTTACCCCTTTCCCAATAAAGGCATATATGTTTTTCTTAAACCCTTTCCCCCTTTTGGACCTTTAGTATTAATGAAGGGCCCCCCTTACATATTTTAACAAGTTAATTAAATAATTTTGGGGCCCGACAAAAGCTTTTTTGAAATTAAGTTTATGTTCGGGCCGAGATGATCGAAATTTATGTGCCATATCTATACTGGGTTTTGCAATAGTGCGTCACACATCCATAGCTCCTATACCAAAACTAACAATAAGTTAGGTATTTCGGTTGAACGCAGACTATACATATGAAATATGGGTTTATTTCAGAAATATTTTGCGGGCCCTGCATATGCGAAACTTTTTCCTTTTGCAGGATGGCCCAAAAAAGGTTGAAAACCCCATAAAAGTTTTTAAACAGTGCACACCCTATATTTCTTGCATGTTTTAGTTATTTTTGTCTTAAAGTTTTATTTAACTTGCAGTAGTTCACTATTTCATGCGGGATTTAAATATAAATTATTTACTTTTTTTAAAGCGTATTAAAATTCTAGACCGTTATTATTTACCAAAAACCGCAAATATGTCCATTTCATTAGTAAACTATTAAAAATATAGACAGAAGTTTATAATATTATTTTTGTATAATTATTATTATTAACTACCCCATTCGTAAAACGCCGATAGGTACCTAATTAAGATACCTGGGAGGCAATTTGCATACTGATAAATGAGTATGGAAATAGATGTTTAATCTTCTACCTATTGGGACCCAATTTAACATCTCTCTTTGCCAAATAGTAATTAAATGCATTTAAGCTGTTTTGAGACAACATATCTAATATATACCACCCAACACTTACCATATTATTTTTTAAAATTATTTTTATTTATTTATTATTCTATTGCATAAGTTCCATAATTGAGAACAAAGCATGCGTTAAATATAATATTAAACCTATAAACAATAAATATTTCAAAAACACTAATTTAATTACTTAAAATTACAAAATGAAATTACAAATTAAAATAAACAACTTAAGGATATCGTACAAATTATTACACCAACAAGAGACAAAAATACTCAAAAAGCCACCATAGGCAAATAAAAACATGTAAGTACAGTTACTTGTACTTATATTAATTTAAGATTAAAGTAATCCAAATGAGAATACAATAATATATCTTTAATAACTGACTTAAATTTTTAAAATTCTACTATAGATTTTATTCTCTGAGCTAGCCTGTTAAATGCCTTAACAGTCATATACAATGAACTTTTTTCCAAAAATGCATTGTTATGTCTCCTTACACTAAGATTGCAGGGGTACCTCGTTTGCATTCCAACATTAAATTGAGAATTTGTAGGAAAATAGTGTTGGTATTTTTTAAAGAAAATCAAAAGATTATAGAATTAAAGTGAATATACGGTCATAACCTTACACTTTTTAAATAGAGGAGCAGCATGCTCCAGGAAGGCGACTCCTTTCAAAGACCTTAACATACGCTTTTGAAGAACCAGTAATCTATTTATTCCTCCCATATGCTAGTTTGTGCTGGACCCACGCATTTATGTACAGAAGTACATGTTTACGAGAATTTATCTGTTTTCCCAAATTATTCACCACAAAACACGATGTTGCCAATCTATTTGCCAGTTGTTCTGTGTGTAAATCCCACTCTCAACTCTTTTGATACTCTATTTCCGTTTTCAACTGTGCGATCTCAAACTACAATAGGTATCATCTGCAAATTGACAGACATGCACATCGCTGTTTTTGTTTAAATGTTCTTAAAGATCATTACAAAACATAAAAAAAAGAATTGGAAACAATATTCTACCCTGGGGTACTCCAAATTTACGAGAAAGAGTGTCAGACTTATAAGCAAAGTTTTCGCATTCACCGTTCCTGGCAGTAAGCTGGACACATTGTTGCCTATCTGTTATCTATGAGATTATCCATTCCAAAGGAGATCCATAGATACCATAGGACTTAACCTTTTCCCTGATCTATGCTTTTTCTTACAAAGCTTAGTGTCTCAAAAAAGGCAGTCTCAGTCGACTTGCCTTCCAAAAATCCATGTTGAAAAAGAGAGAACAGTTTGTCTTAAAATATTAAATTAGTTTGTTGTAAAAAATATTCTAAAGATTTTTGAAAAGATAGACAAATTAGAAACCGGTCTATAATTCTCAATGAACCCGCGGTCGCCCATTTTATAGATGGGTATTATTTTGCTAATTTTTAATACATTTGGAAAAACACCTTACTACAAAAATTTATTTAGAGCCCAGTCTACCGGTCTTAAGAATTTAGAATTTCTTATTATATTATATTAAAAGTTCAACAAAATTAGTAGGTACAGTAAACGAAGGTGTGAACCTGAAGATCAGGTTGGGCCGTCACTATATTTTTTTATTTGCAGATATTAATGTATACAATAACCTCTGAAAATATCATATATAAAAAAATATCCGCAAGGGCCTGAAAATGGCCCTCAAGAGCCCGGAAATCAGTTTTTTTCAACTAATTTGGTCGATATCTCCCGAAATATGACACTTGCGGCATTCGTGTTTGGACGAAAATGAAGAGCAGTTTATTAATTGCAAAAATGATTCTCTTCACTTTTGTCAAAAATCTGATTGTTTTTGCAATAATCGGCCATTAATGCGCCAAGTATTTTTTGCACCTGCCCCGTATCTCGAAAGGTGCTTTAAGCTACTTACACTTCCAAACGGACGGACTAATTTTTAAATTACTCACGTAAAAATGCATATTTTTGCATGATTCAAAGTTTACATGAAAGAAGGAACGTGTAGCAATAATATCTTGTTACTGTTGCAACACGTTGTTTACAAAAATACACAAAAAATATTTATTAAGTCTTTGGGAATGTATTCAACACTTTTTAAAGCCCCATTATCCAAAAGGATTCGGTTAAATTACTCTTTATAAAAAGGAAATGTTTGTTAGAAGGGTTAGAATATCTAGCAAAAACTAATTTTGGCTCGGGTTTTTAATATTCTAGAGAAAAAAAAAAAAGGAAACAGTGAAAAGTTATTTTAGCTTCAGGTTCCTTCTTTCATATGAACTTTGAATCATGAAAAAGTATGCATCTTTAGGTAAGTAATTTAAAAATTTGTCCGTCCTCTTGGAAGTGTAAGTAGCTTAGAGCGCCTTTCAAAATGCGGGGCAGGGACGCTATTCTTGACCATTCGCATCTTTCACGATCCGTCAAATCTGTTGATAAATTAAATGACAATTCGACGGATTCTGAAAGATGCGAACGACCAAGAATAGTGCTCCAGGTGCAAAAAATACGCGGCGCGTTTATGGCCGGTTATCTCAAAGACTATTAAATTTTTGACAAAAGTGATGGGAATCATTTTTGCAGCTAATGAACTGCTCTTTATTGTCGTCTAAACATGAATTGCGTAAGTGCTATGTTTCGGGAGATATCTGCCAAAATAGTTGAAAAAACGGAATTCCGGGCTCTTAAGGGGCCATTTTCAGGCCCTTGCGGACATTTCTTTATCTATGATATTTTGAAAGATTAATGTACACATTAATACCTGCAAATTAAAAAAAAAATTGTGACGGCCCAACCTGATCTTTAGGTTTGGGGATTCTTCGGACTTCATTTACTAAACTAAAATATCTAAAAGGATACTCTACCAGTTAGATAAAAATAAACAAACAAAAGGAACTTACTATTTTCATTGAGTTCATTCGCCAACCTTGTCCACACTATATCTCTCGCTTTATTATTCTTGTATTCAGGATGATTGGTGTTAAATAATATCGGATACATTTTAACATGATCTATAATTTCGTTCGTGTACACCATGCTGGCTGAATTCCCGTTGTTGGCGTCGTCGAACCGGTCGAATGCGGGCGGTGTGTTTGTGTCGGCGTTCACAAGCGTTCGAAGAATAATGATTGGGTCGAATATCGCGCGGGCAAATCCACTGGTCTGTGCGTTTCTGACAGTATTAGCTATTACTGGATATGCGCACTGCGAACAACATCTCCCGCGTCCCGGTGGAAGAGTTTTTTTTATCGCTAGCTCACCGCCAGTTAGTGGATCAATACATATACGGAAGACAGGTGCGTGTCGTGAGTTTTGTTTGGTATAAGATCAGAGGAATAAAATAAACTTGAGGAAGGTTAAATCTCTATTGATATACATCATAAGTATTATTAAAAAAAAAAAAAAAATAATTAATGTATCGTTATACAGGGTGTCCTGGTTTATGTGGGAAATCTCTCGGATCCAGGTAGAACATCACGAAGATACAGCCGCCTAAAGGACGCCCTGGAAATTAGCTTTTCTTAAATTACTTTTAAACTACTCGATATAATTTAATAAAAAAATTATGTAATAAACACTATTAAGGACCTCTTAAATTGATATCCTTAAAATACATTTACCTTGTTTACTTTGCCAGGGGCGGACTAGGTTGTACACTTTAATGCCTATATTTTTAACACCCTGTATGTTAAAGACTCGAAAAACATATTTTTGGATACCTGGAACCTTACACTAAAAAAAGGTACTCTTGTTCATTATCGATAAAATGAACCGTTTAGGAGAAAAAATTAATAAACTAGCTAATGTTTTTTTTTAAATAAAAAGAAATGTGATATATTTCTTTTTTTCTGCTCACCAAATTGCTATACGCCAGTCATTCAAAGAACAGAGAATTTTCATTTTAAGTTATTTAAAAAAAAATACATGTTCTTAAAAATGCAGTGGTGTCCTAAAAAGGTACATTTACGAACTTATTTAAAAAAATGTAAACCTATGTTTGTTTCTTTTTTGTCATTCTTGAAATAAAAACTAAACTTAAAAAAACTGAAAAAATAATGTAAACAAAAATGGTATTGTATCTTATTTATCTATCGGAATTTTTTTATTTCTTAATTTTTTGAAAGCACTACTGTTGCAAACGTTGCTATAACTACAAATTAAGCAAATACGAGTACATATCATTTAGAACTTATCATCTTTTACATTGTCAACATATTTTAATTGCGTCAAACTATGGAATTTACTTTTATTGAGTATGCAGATATGCATTTTATGTATGGTCTCGCGACTTGAAATGCATTGGAAGCAAAGAGATTGTACGAAGAAAGATTTCCTAATCGCATTATTCCAGATCAGAAGACATTTCAACGAGTTGATCAACGTCTAAGGGAAACTGGTAGGTTTTTGGTTTCCATGTAATAAGGTGATATTATTGACTTTCTTAAATGCAATTTTAGGACGTTTTGAAAAAAAAAGAATAATGGTGGTCGGAGAAGAACAGGGCTGGGATTCTGTAAAAATATAAGGAAAGAGAATGTCAAAATAGGGATTACATGTCCTTGTTGCCCTTAAAGGTAACTCATAAGTTTGTCACTGTCTTGAAAGAGATAAAGAAAAGGAATGTCAAAAAAGTTGCTTACAGAATCGGGCCTTAGCACGTACAGTACAATTGGAGAAAGACATTTTAGATGCTGTAGCTGATACTCCTACAACGAGCACTCGAAAATTAGCCGCTCAGCTTCATACGTCCAAATCAATTGTACATGAGGTACTTCAAGAACAACTGTTGAACCCATATCACCTACAAAAAGTGCATGAAGAAATTCCTGGAGATTTTGTGCGTAGAATACACTTCGCAAACTGGCTGTTAGATGAGCAGCGAATTTACCCTAACTTTATCAGCTCGATTGTTTTTACGGATGAAGCAGGGTTTACCAAAAATGGAATTGTAAATTTACATAACTTACATGTATGGGCTGATGAAAATCCCCATGCTACTATTGTTTCTCATCATCAACATCAATTATGCGCATAAAGGAGCTTCGTGCCCATTGAGACTTTTTTCTCAGGACGAAAAAAGCTATAACATATATCGATTTAGGCATTTTCACTTCCCATAAAAAAATTATCGATCGGTTGAGCTTTGGAGCCCGTAGAGCTAAAATACGCATAATAGAGTATCGTGCCAAGTGGGACTTTTCTCAGGATGAGAAAAGCTACAACATATATTGATTTCAGCCATTTTTACTGGGAGCCAGTATCCATAAGAATCGAAATATCTGTGGAGCTTCGTAGGAGCCAAATGCGCATAATGGAGCTTCGTGTCTATTGAGACTTTTTTTAGGACGAAAAAAGCTACAACATATATTTCAGCCATTTTCACCGGGGTCACTTCCCATAAGAAATGATTGATCGGTGAAGCTTTGGAGCTCCGTAGGAGCCTAAATACGCATGATGGACCTTCGTGCCTATTGAGACTTTTCCTCAGGATGAAAAAAGCTACAACATATTTCTATTTTGGCCATTTTCAACGGGGGCCACTTCCCATAAGAAATGTGCGGGGTCCTTTGATCAAATTCACTAAAAAAATACAAATAGAGAACTTTTGAAACTTAGATTTTACCTTACTAGCGCTGCAAAAAAATTAACTTTTTTTTTCAAATTCCAAAACGAAAATTTTCTGTACCAAAGTGTTCCCCTGGGAAGAATGAGCAATTCCACAGCCGCCACTGAACAAGCATCTGTAGATTAAACTTAAGTTTGCAGCTAAGCACTGGTTATTTGTGAAATTATTCCATGATTTATAGTTGACACACCTCATATTAACACGCCATTAGACAAACGGCCGAAAAAAAAAACGCGCCTAATGGTATACTAAAAAATTTTAAAATCAATTAACACGTTTTTAATAAATTCAGAAAAAACAGTTTTTTTTTAAATAAAAATTAATCACGCTTTCTACAGGGTTAAATAAGATAATTTCAGATATAACTAAGTTGTCTTAAATCGATCTAATCTGATGTTAAGAGTCATAACATTTTATACACCTTTTTTTTGGACACCCTTTAAAAATGGCCAGAAAAAAATAAACTTAATGTATTATCTGGTTAAATTCTGCCAAAGGTATTAAAACACCAATGCAAAAAATATTATAAACTATATTATTTCGAAGATTAAAAAAATAATCACGCTCTCTACAGGGTTAAATAAGATAATTTCAAATATAATTAAATTGTCTTAAATCGATCTAATGTGATGTTAAAAGCTATAACATTTTATAAACCTATTTTTTGGACACCCTCTAGAAATGGCCAGGAAAAAATAAACTTAATGTATCTGGTTAAATTCTGCCAAAGCAAGGTAAAAAAAACCAACCAATGTTAAAAATAATATAAACTATATTTTTTCGAAAATTAAAAAAACTCTTTTTTTAAACCTTTACAGAAATCAAAAAGTATTTACTATATAAAATTTATAATCCCAAAGAATATTCCGTAATTTTCTTTAAAAAAAGGTTTCCTAGTTTCATGTCTTCTTGCTGACTTTAAAATGGCTTGATGTTTAAAAACATTTAGCAGTAGTTCAGTACTTTAGTTTAATTTTTTATGCACAATATGCCTCTTCTTGTCAATTTAAATCACATGCTCTTAAAAACGTAAAACGTAGCAACCTGGGAATAAAAGTAGAAATTAAGACAGACAGTTAACAAGATATATAAACTATATTTCGTGAATAAATCAGGACAAAAACGTTCGAACGGTTGCTTTGATAGCAGACCTGCACACCGGACAATCTTGCAAATTTGGGGCACAATTAACACAAGTCGCCAAGTGACCACAAGGCAAAAAAACTATACCCACTTCACCGTCCATGCATATTTTACATTGTCTTGCTTCTTTTAATATTCTATTTTCTTCTTCTAGAGAGATCGGTTTATCAAATGTGCTCCTGGGTGCTTCTGAGCCTTTAGGAGATTCCTCTGTTCTTTCTGGTATTTGGAAAGGTGCTTGTGGTGTAGGAGTTACATTTGCATTAAAGCTTTCAGTCCTTTTTGTAATATCACTTAGTACTGCTGCAACAGCTTCTGTCACTGGGTTGTGCTGGGAGGTGTTATTTTCAAATCCGTCTTCTTCTTCTAGTTGCACATTTAAAGCTGCTTCCACTAAAGCATCTGGTTGTGAATATCCTCTTCCAGTTTGCTCCAGTTTTTCTTTTATTGCACGTTTGACTCGTTGAACGTCAATTCCTATTCCTAGAGCGGCCAGTGCTGGTGGACTAACCATATGTTCTTGTAGCTCTCGCTCACCTACTTGTCGTTTTTTTCTTGACGTTTGGATTTTATCATTCTGCTGTAACAAAAAAAAAATACGGTTAATATTTACGACCTTTAAGAAACTATACACAAAATATACCTAAAAATATATAGGATTAAAAACGTGCTAATTGAATTTATTGGTATTATATAAAATGGGGTCATCATCAACCAGTTCTTTTCTCATAAATGTTATAACAACCCATATATTTTATCTAATAACTGGATGTATATGTATTATTGTCTGTATCATCAACGTTATGCGTATGCGTATGAACGCTGGATGAGCCATTTTGCTACAAAAATATTGTCGACTCCCTGTAAACATCAATATTAATGTATGACTTTTTTTTGCGAGACGCACTTAAATGAAAAAATTGCAGGAATTCAGTAATCAAGCTTTATGACGCGAATCTTAGATGAACGATTCTGAGGTATAAAAAAAGGGGTAATGAATGCTTCAAAATAGCGGTCATTTTGCAAATTTGCTTAAGCAATGTTTTCCTTCTCTTTGCTTTTTAAAATTAAATATACTTCCAATATTTACTTATTATATTACTACCAATGTTGCTAATGCTTGTTTAACAGAAAATATTTAGGATGTCAAAAGGTTTCTAAATAGTTGCAGTAACCCAATGAAAAATGTCTGGGATTTTCATGATATTATAGTAAACTAGAAGAAATGTTTATTGATCACGAAACTTTTCTCTGATCTGAATGTTCAGAGGGTGGTAATATACCACTGCACCCATACCTCAGTAGGTCCTTTGTGCTTCCTCTTGTAGGCGGGAGATTCCCTGCGTCATCCAACCTATTGATTTAAAATAGTTGACGACGTCTTTATGTGGAATCTCCCTAATTTCGGCCAGTAATGGCCAGTTCGTGCCCAGCATGAAGTTCCGTTCAAATGTGAGGGCGGGACAATCGCAAAGAATGTGTTTCGCGGTCTCATCTTCTTGTTCACAGCCTCTACATAATCCTGTGTTTGTTAGACCCATTTTAAATAGGTGTCCTCGTAGCCCGCAGTGGCCAGTTAGAACACCCGTTAGTGTTCGGAGGTTCCTTCTGGACATCATAAGGTCTTTTTCGCTATTGACTTGTCTGGATAGCTTAGCATTATTTTTGCAAAGTTGCAGGTCGTAGTATTATCCCATTTTTCTTTAAACAGTCGATGGGAGTATTCTTTTATAATGTCTTTAATCGCTGTAGTTGTCAGTCCAGTGGTGGGGACGGGACCCACTAGTTTCCGTCCCGTAGCCGCCCTGGCCAGCGAGTCAGCGGTATGATTACCTTTAGATATGTCATGTCCCTTGATCCAGAGTAGGTTGACCACATTATTAAGAGAGATGTTAGTCAGGGCTTGATGACATTCTAGTACAAGTCCCGAAGTAATACGTGGTCTTTTCAGAGCTAGTAATGCTTGCCTGCTGTCTGTATAAATACAGATCGTATGGTTGGCGATGTTGCGGTTTTTAATTTCGTAAGCCGCTATGGTTATGACTGTCAGTTCGGATTGAAGCACGCTGGGTTCGGCGCCCATTGTCCATACGATTTTCAGGTTTATGGTTGGTGAGTATATGCCACAGCCTGTGCCCACCTTGGTCTTAGAGCCGTCAGTGTACAGGCTAATGGTTCCTTTAGACTCGCCTTTTATTGGTATTGTCCCTCTTATGTTGATTGTGTAGGGTTTATTGAAAACGAACCTTGCTGCAACTGAGTCCGCTCTTGCCTGTAGAACTGGAAGTTCCCCTGTAACATCCCTCCACAGGCGTCGTCCAGTTGAGCCAGTGCCTACATTAGTGTCTAGACCCACCATGCAGAGGCGTGTTAGAGTCATCAAAGCCGATTCCCTTACAAATATATCAAGGGGGGTGAGATTCAATATCACCTCCATAGCTCTAGTCGGTGTAGTCCTTATAGCACCTGTGATGTTTAAACATGCTATTCTTTGAATTTGATCTAGCTTATGATCACGTAACTTTTATAAACTTTCTTTTTTATAGCCCACTAATATACCACCAAAAAATGTCGTCTAATAGTGTATGACTATATATTAAAAAACATTAAAATCAGTTAGCACGTTTTCAGAAATGTAGGTAAAAGCGCCAAGCGAGTATTCATATATTTAGTTTATTATAATATTTACGTTTAGATCACGAAAAACATGGTTCCAAATACGTTAGTACGTCCATCTTCAAAAATAAAATGTATTCTATGATTTTTAACTTTAAAACGGCTCTCTCGAGGGAGATGACATTTTACATGCGGATCATGATTGGCCTTAAAATTAAATCTTTTTCGGCTAACTATGTACAAAAAATAGATTGCTAGACGCTAATGGGTTAATAAAGAGTGAAATGCCCATTTTTAATTTTTCAATAAAAAAATGCATTTTATCGGCCTAATAAAAACATAAATACCAGTAAAAACAATTTTTAACAGTTTTCATATTTCCAGTTTTTATAAAAAAACATAAACACGGCAAACAAAATAGTTACTTTTAGTAACCAACTATGTGTTGGTCTGTTTAAACCAAGTCTTGTGAGCTAAATAACGATAATTGCACTTTGTTGTACTAATAAAAAAAGCAGTTTTTGTAAATCGGTCTATGTATATAGAAGACGAATTTTATAAATGCTGTGTAGCACAGTTTATAAAGGTTTTCTAGGTAATTAAAATTAACTAGCAAATTACTAGAACGTTCTTTAAAAAAAGGTACATAGGACCTAAAAAACCAAAATCAGTAAAAAGTTGGCTTTCTCTGTTTTGAGTGAAAAATTTTAATTTAATTGCCCATTTCCAAAAAAAAAAAATACCTTGAACCCTCGTCGAAAAGCTGATATTCGGGAATATGATTGTTTAAACAGGCTAAAGGCGAATGCTGTAGTTGGCCGATTGGGATTGCTAAAACTTCAAATTTTATTTTACAATTTGTGTCTCTTAGATTTCCATATAAATTTGACGAAAGGTGTGAAAACAGCTTCGAAAATTGTGCTGTACGCGCGATCTCGCTTTTGGGTGGTGGGTCGAGTAGTGGAGGGTCAAAGTAAGCCGTAAAAATTAGTCTGTCTCAAAGTATACCGTGTTAGCTCTTGCCTTCATTTATGGATTATACCTGCCGACAGCAATAAAACTGCGGATCGGCAGGTATTAAAGGACAGAACATTAGGGACGGACTTTAATAATATAAAGATTTATAATTTATAATATAATCTAATAATATAATAAGTATAATCTTAAAATTACATGTAGAAATAAATATATGCAAAGTTTAAATAAATTTATAACTGCATTATCTATACATAATTACATTTTTAATCTAAATATCTAAATCTAATTCTGTTTCACTATCAGTCATCATTGAGATTATTTACAATAGGATTGATGTTGTTTTGGATAGAAATGTAGAAGTCCTCAATTTTTATAATGTGCTGTAGTGAATTTTTCCAGCTCCCAACTGTCATTTTAGTAATTACATTTTTTATCAAGTTTATAACACTGGGACTTAAAGAAGGTGTAACATTTTCTGCTCTGATCTTTGATTTTACTTGGTTCCACAAATGCTCTATGGGGTTAAACATACAGTGATACGGAGGAAGCCGTAATACAGTATGCCCAGCCTGTTCAGCCAAATTATCACATACATATTGTTTTTTAATTGCTTATGAATTTAGGACTTCCAAAAGTTGCGTTTTTTTTGTAACTGAATTCAAAATAAATATCATTTTCTAACAAATATTCCTGGATTTCAGTTTTTAAACTTGATGAAGCTGGTGCTTTGTGTAGCAGACGGCTGTGGTAGCTTGCGTTATCCATGGCAATAACACTGTTGTTTGGAATATTTTTTAAAAGATAATTTTGAAACCAGTTTTCAAAAAGTTCTGCTCTTGTCGTATTCTCATGATAATCCAAGCTAGAATCCTTAATATTCTTTGCAGACAACAGCAAGCAGTTTGGGACAAATTCGTCTTCTGAACCAGCGTGTATTATGGTAATGCGTTTTCCTTTATTGAAGGTGGCTTCGTCTGACAGTTTTAACTGGAATCAACCCATCCTTTGGATACTGTGTCGTGTGTATCGAACCATGTTTTATCAAGGTACATTATGGATCTGTTTTCTAATCTATATCTTTTAATTTCTTGAAGGTAATTAAATCTCCAAGTGCGTAATCTGTGCGATTCCATTACTACTTGTCCCATTTTACAAACAACTCTATGGAGGGTGGCACGGCTAATATTTATATTGGTTTCGTCTTCGTCTAGCTTCTTTTTCAGTTAATCCAAGGTAGGAATAACTCCGCTTTCATAAAGACAATATATTTTCCTTCTTATTAGGTCCGGTGAGATTGAAAATCACTACGTTTTTTTCTTTTGTTCAATTCTTCACTAATAATAATATCCCTTATCGATGATATTGGAGTTTTTGTAAGTAGACAGGTTTTTTAAAGCTTCTTGTTTAATTAGACCTCTACTGATTAAAGTTTCATACACATTTTTCACAACCTGTTTTGCATCTAATGACAAATGATTTCGACGCGACATAGTTATATTCTCGTAAAACAACTTTTTCGAAACGCACAGTAAAAATTATTATTCTACACTACCACTTAAATATTAGCCAAAATATTTATATGCCTAATGGTTAATACTCAAGAAATACCTGGCCCACCCCTGCCCTTATGAACAAATGGGTTTACCCAATAACAATAGGTAATAAAATCGTTAAAGGTTTATTGGGGTATGGTCCGTCAAAAGCCATAACGATATACTTTGAAACAGACTATACATTTCCCCTAACTTCCTTAAACCTCCCACCACTCTGCTCCAGGAACGAGATCGCGCGTTTACCGTAACATTTGAAGCCGTGTTTTACACTTTTTGCTAAATTTATATGAAAATCAAAGATATGTAAGTTGTAGAATAAAATATAAAGTTTAATAATTCGTTTACTACATTTAAAACAGACAATAACAGTTAATACTAAATCGTCCAAAAATACTTAAATTGCGATTCTGAAAAAAAAACACATATCGGACAGCGTTTGCCTTCAGCCCGTTTAAACAATGTGTTATAAATAATAATTTTTCCGAAGATTAGATTTCCAACTTTAAAAGGATCCAAGTTATGAATTTTTTAAAAATTTGTCAATTTTGGTGGTTTTTCAACTTTTTTTTCGAAAAATGCACCAAGCAAAAAATATTTTGTTCGTTTTTCAATTCTTTAGGAAATTCCTATTGGCAGTATTGCGATTAAATTACAATTAAATAAAAATTTTTACTCTTAAACGAAAAAATGCTATTTTTCTTTGTTTTTTTTTATCTAAAAACAGAGAAAAGCTAACTTTTTTACGGATTTTGGTATTTAGGTTTCACGCACCTTTTTTTAAAAGATGGCAGTAATGGTTTGCTGTTAAATTTTAGTTACTAAAACAGTTTTCATTTTGCTCTGTATAAAGTACCAGTTTTTTACAAATGAAACAAAACAGTTTATTACACAATATTAAATTGAAACGCCTCGCCTCCCAGAATTACTTTTGTGTTTTCGGAACGATGATTATGGCAAAATGTGCGTCAAGCGGCAAATAAATGTTTAGTTTTAGCATTGCAATTCAGCTCCTTGATGCAGTTTAGTATGGTTACTATAGAGCCAAATGCATAAAACGCTAAAAACAGTTTCTTTGGACTGATTTTCTCATGCAATACTCATTCAGATAAAAACTTACATATTGGCTTGTGTTTTATAAACCTTATTTAAACGTCAGAAAATCAAGTCTAAAAATAGTTTTTTTATTACCAATATTCTACCTATTCTCTAAAAAATTACATAAATATCGAAATTTAATCAGATGTAATAAAAACTGCATTAAAATTATTATATACAAAGATTTTTAAAAATTTCCTATTCTCATTTATCAGTACATTTCTTTGTTTTTTTTTTTAATATACTTTTGTATCTCCTTAACAATATTTTATATTTTGCAGATAGAAGGTATTGGTGATAACAGTCGAAATAAAGGGTGTCCCAAAATAAACGCACATTTTTATTTGTTAACAAAACACAATATTTTTTTTAATTTGTCAAAACTTTACTAAGATTAGAAAGAATACATATCACGATTAAGTATGAAACACAATATCCAATAAATGTCCACAGCGGACATTTTCACATAATTGTGGACGAATTTCTACAATGACGCGTCGAATTTTGTTCTTTAAGTCTGGAATTGCGGTGGTTTATTGGTAGCCCAGTCTGTAGGTAATTTTCATGACTTTAATTTGAAACAGGTTGAAAGGTGTTAGAAGTTGTAGAGGGTGATTACCTGAATATGACTATATAGTTTTAGACTCGAAAAAAGTGTGCAGGGGTGGGGGGTGGAGGGTTAAAAGTGCTAAAAACGTGTTTTTCGCTTCTACAGGCGCCATTGTTAATTTTAGAGGAATACGTTCAAAATGCTTTTTAGGTAATAAAAAAACCTATAATTTGAGCCCGGCCAAAATTGATTTGGTCTATTTGTTTATGAAAAAATGCAAAAAACCGTTAAAAATAAACATTTTTTGAAATATTGATAATTATTGCAAAAATATTTTTTTATCTATTTCTGTCATTGCAAAACATAGGTTTTTTAATTTGTAATTAAATAAGAGGTTCTAAAGCATATTCGGATAATTTTTTGCTAAGATAATTGAGTTTTACTGATTTTAGAGCCCTAATCTAGTAGGCTATATATTTTTTGTTTATACATATTTTAGGTATTACAAACTGTCTTTTGCTCTTTCAAGGCTTATATTTTGCTAATTTAGATTAATAAAATTTAAAAAAATAATATTAAGTTCTTCGTTTTGAGCCTTGTGACTGATACTTTCGTCGGCACCAGGGAGGTAGTGGTGGGGATAGAAGCTCTCGGACTGACATGCCGAGTCAAAAACTGAAATCGAGAGTTTAAATCAGCGGAACGCGAACAAAATAGCCATATCTTTGCGAATTTTTATCGGATTAAGCTCTTTTTTAATCTAGGGTAGCGCAAAAAGTTATAAATAATGGTGCATTGAGTTTTTAAAAATAATCATTAATTTTTTTTTATTTAAATCCATGCGTCTCAGCTCATTTTAATGGTAATATTGAAGGCACTTTAGAAATCGGTTGGTGTTCCTGAATTCTCCAATTAAAATGGTATTGCAAGAGATCAATTAATATATCTAAAACTGAAATTTTAGCTTCAGATTTATTAATTGATATGTCTTCTAATAGGGTTTCAAATAAAAATTTGAATATAAATAAAATAAATTAAGTTTAATTGATTACACAGGCCCACAAAAAAAGTGGTGTGCGCTAGGTGTGGGATATTCTGGAGTATTTTTTTCCGCTACACACAAATCTAAAGTAAAAATTGGGGGTGAAACAGCAAATAATTAAGAAAATGCATAATTTCAGATATTAACGATTTTAAATGTAAAGCGTCAATAACTTAAGAGATGTTAACGATACACAAAACTTTATAGGACATAAACTATGTACTTTTACAAGACCTTTAATTTAAGTTATATTATTTTTTCGTCTAAATGCAATATTTTTCGAGTTATAATCAAATAACTGAATTTTTAGGATTTTTAGGTGTGCCTCTGGAAAGAAATTACAAATTAATATTTTAATTTTTGAATGTTTATTGCAAATTTTAAGTAATTTGGAATTTAAATAAATAAAATAACTTTTTTCTTTCAAAAATATTTGTTTTGAAGCTAGGTTTCCATATTTTTGGGTTTAAAATTCTTAACTTATGCAATGTGGCTCCAATTGTTTATTAACAAAAAAGTCCCTTTTTTTTCAAGGTTCAAAACAAAGGACTTAATATTATTTTTTTTATTTAGTTGATCTTAATTAGTAAAATATAAGTCTTAAAAAAGCAAAAGACAGTTCGTAATACCTAAAATATTTATAAACAAAAAAGATATAGCCTACTAGATTATGGCTCTAAAATCAGTAAAACTCAATTATCTTAGCAAAAAATTATCCGATCATGCTTTAAACCTCTTATTTAATTAAGAATTAAAAAACCTATGTTTTGCAATGACAGAAATGGATAAAAAAATATTTTTGCAATAATTATCAACATTTCAAAAATGGCTATTTTTAACGGTTTTTTTGCATTTTTTCATAAACAAATAGACCAAATCAATTTTAGCCGAGCTCAAATTATAGGTTTTTTTTAATACCTAAAAAACATTTTAAACGTATTCCTCTAAAATTAACAATGGCGCTTGCAAAAGCGAAAAACACGTTTTTAGCACTTTTAACCCTCCACCCTGCAAACTTTTTTCGAGTATAAAACTATATAGTCATATTCAGGTAATCACCCTCTACAACTTCTAACACCTTTCAACCTGTTACAAATTAACGTCATAAACAGCCCTTATTTTTACCTACAGACTCTATGGCATAAATACAAGATTATAGAAACCCGAGGGAAAGAAGTCGCACGGTGTTATATTGCAGGATCATGGTGGCCAATACTGATGACCATTACGAGATATGACCCGACCAGAAAATTTCAGTCGTAACAAGTCCATTGTTTCACGCACAATGTGCTGGTTTATGCCAAAAAATAAAACCAGCCGCAATTCCTGACTTGAAGAACGAAATATGAAGCGTCATTGAAGAAATTCGTCCACAATTTTGTAGAAATGTTATCAATAATTTCGTCAATAGAGCAAGGGCCTGCCAGTAAAGTCGCGGTGGACATTTATCGGATATTGTGTTTCACACTTAACCGTGATATGAATTCTTTCTAATCCTAGTAAAGTTTTGACGAATTTCAAAAAATAAATCTGTTTTGTTAACAAATAAAAATGTGCGTTTATTTTGGGACACCCTTTATTACGCTGCGCATGGCCAACTGCGAATGGCACAGGGCGTATTGTTTATGAATGGTCACAATAAAAGCCATAAGTTCAACTTGCCAATGGGAATATCAACGGCCGCGAGAACGAAAACATTAAGTTTAAAAATTACCATTTTTTACCGAAAAACATATTATTTTTAGCCTAAGGTAGATTGAAGGTAAAATAACTTCTATTTCTTTTTCTTCATTTTAAGTTCAATAGATATATAACATCGTTGGGAAAGCATTTCTAGATCATCCACACAATATTTTGGACCAAAACCTAACCTTGGAGTGACCAAAACCACAGCCCGAGGGCAAACCAGGGAATGGATCTGAAACAAACACGAGGAATACTGGAGGGCAGGAGAATAAGACATGGAAAAAGCTTCATAAGGGACCCATCCAAAAGAACGAAGGAAGAACTACTCAGACAAAGACTTTGCATAACAGTAGGGTTGCTAACAGGGCATAATAACCTAAGAGGACACCTACAAAAGATAGACTCATACAATGGGGACCCAAGTTGCAAAATGTGCGACGAGGGGGAAGAAACAACCTACCATATACTGTGCGAATGGGAAGCGTTGAATCACAAAAGACAGGCATTATTTGGGCAGCCGAAAATGAGCCCACAGGAATATATCAACCAACCAGTCTCGGGGTTATACAGATTTGTAAAAGAAACAAGACTAATGGGAGGATTAATATAAAAGATAATAGATTAGGAACAAAAAGCCCAAGAGGCTGCGCTGTCTCCGCTAGTGAATCAAGACGGCTCCCAGAGAAGAAGAAAAAGAAGAAGATATCAGCCAGAATATATTCTTCTTTCTTGGCTGCACCTGAATCTCTTTATCACAGCTTTATTTTCTGGTTTCTGAGGTATTCGATTTTAAAAATCACCTATTTTACTAGTGACTGACTGACCGTCTGGCTCACTTACTCATTGAATCATCAACATTATGGGGCACTTCCCCAGGAGGTGGAATTTTGAAATTTGGTATGTAGGTAGGTTTAAGGACACAAGTAAAGGAACATGCTGAAAACTGCACATTGTGCTCGGAACACCATGAAATGGGGTATTTTAGAGGTTTGCGCAATCTAATAAAACCTGAGTTTCTGTGGTCATAACTGTCTTAGAATTAAACACTGAATTCAGAAAAAGAAAGAGATCATACCAAGAACATTCAGGTAAAGTAAGGGAAAAGTTCCTATCTAAAATCTCGGCTTTTCAAAGTACTCAGATCTAAAACCAGGCCATTTTTTTGTTTGATTTGGCAAGTTTTTAGTGATCTGTCTGTATACTGAAAAACTGTATTTAACAAAATAGAACATTCATTAATACAAATAAATAAGTAAATTTTAAATATGAGTACTTTAAGACGCCATGATTTTTTGATATAAATTTGGCCCTTATTTTAGTGCTTCTGGTATGATAAATATTGCTTTTATCAAACTATATTATTGTTTATTGATACTCTGAACGGTAAAGTTACATTTTATTTCCCTAAGAGCCAATAAATTTACGTAAACACTGCAAAGTTTCTCCTAGGCACGATTTCCATCGACATTTCGACACAACAGGAAGTGTCGGTTTCATAAAAGCGATATTACTTCCTGGATGACTGAATTACTTGTAAGTTAACCATAAATAAATTATCTAGGATAACACTTCATGCATTTTTTTCGTGGACAAAACACAAGCAATGCTTTAAATTTGTTTAGACGCCTTACAAACTGGACGTGTGCGAAAATTGCGACCTAAGTTGGCTATAATGGCTTTCTGGTTAAAATTTTAGATTGAAAAGGTTACTGTAGAACAATGGCAATTTTTACAGAAAAGAATCTTAATTTAAAAGTAATATATAAGAAGCCAAAATACGAAAACAAGTACAGGTCCGGCCACCTCTTTCATCTTCTCGAAATGACAGCAATTTTGCAACCGGTGGTAAAATACAGGGTGTCCCAAAAGTAATGGGACACAGAGCATCAGCAGATTTCTAAGGTCGAAATAATGCAATTTACGTAAACTTGCCTTATCCCAAAGTTGATAATAACTAAGACACAGGGTGTCAAACTTTTAATTCTATTTTCGTTTTTTCGTAATAATTCTTTAACTAAATGACATAGCGGTACAAAATTAGAAATCTGGGAGTTTTTTAAGCGAAAAATTTAAATTTGTTTTTGCTTTTGATGTTGCTACTAAAGGGCGCCAGCTACGGCTTACCCCACTTATTTTAAATGGCAAAACTTTTTCTTCCAACTCCCCAAAATCAACCTTAAAAGTCACTGGGGATTTTAAGGGGTTTTCGGGTTATGTGCTTGTAAAGACTTTTAATCAACGTGTTAAGAACTATTACTTTATAACGTATGAAAACAATCGACCAAAAAGCATTTTCCATAGAAAAATTGCGGGGTTCTTTAAAGTGCGTTTATCTCGAAAACAGTTGCTCCTGAAAACTTAAACGAAATATACATTTTGGATGCAAAGGAAATTATAGTAACTTATTTTTTAATAAATAGGTCAATATACTTAGCTTAAAAAAAAATATGCCATCTAAAACAAGTGTAGCTGGCGCCCTCTAATAGCAACATCAAAAGCATGGACGAATTTGAATTTCTCGCCTTAAAGAACTCCCAAATCCCCAATTTTGTTCCACTATATCATTTAGTTAAAAAATTATTACGAAAAAACGAAAACAAAATTAAAAGTTTGACAACCTGTATCTTAGTTATTATCAACTTTAGAATAAGGCAAGTTTACGTAAATTGAGTCTGCTGTTGCTGTGTGTCCCATTACTTTTGGGACACCCTGTATATCGACGCACTTCGATTGACATAATACGAGGGAAATCTTGGTATAACCGACAATTTTATTTTAGAACGTTTATACGAGGATAATTGAAAAAATACAATATTTAAGAATATTTACTTTGGTATTGATCGTGGTTGTAAAAAAACGTAATTTTTCATTTATGTCGATTGACACAGAGACAGATTTATGATTATAATTACTAATTTTGGGTTTGCTTTGAAAAATAAAAAAATCAGAAACAAATTGAGTTAGAAACTTGTTTAACATTAAGTTTTAGGCTCTATTAATTTTTCTACTAGGCGAAAACTAAACTGAAACCAATGACTAGGGCTTCTAGATTAAATTTTACCAAAAAATATACTAACAATAAGTATGTGAGAATAAAAAAACTCGAAATATTTTAAACATTTAAATATTTCACATATGTTCAAGAAATAACTTAATCTATGCTTCAGAGCAAAAGTGTATTAAGTCACTAAGAAAACAAATTTTACAAAAAGGTGAAAGTATGAATAATTTTTAGTAATATAAAATTACTTGAAAATATGACTAAGTAATCATAGTATAAACTGGACCTACGATTTTGCTCTAAGGTACAGAAATAGTATTATTAATTTGATATTTATTTAATAAAAAAAACGTATCAAGACATTTTTTAAGTTATCAATTTAATGATTACTATATATATTTTTTTCCGTTTCCGTTTGAAAATTTCTGGGTATAATAAATTCTAACCTTTGCATATAACGGCACCTGGTACTGATTTGGATTCTTTCTGCCCTTTGTGTTCAAATGATACAACAAACTTATTTTGTTTTTTTTTATTTATAGGACAGGAAGCCCAAGGTACCGGGGATGACGAGTTTTTAAATGTGTAACACATTTTTCCCGGTTCTGTCAACGATGTCTAAGTAAAGAAACATGATAGTATGATAGATGTTACCCATTAATTAGGTTTACTAATGCAAAAATCTATGCATATCGCAGTTGTGTTTTAAGAAACGTTTCCGTAATAAGTTACCACCTACAAGTGCATTGTCTTCATAGGTTATTTACAGTCATTGCATTGTCTGTTTAAAATTGTCCCGATATTTCCTTTCTGATTAAAAAAAATCATTTTTAAACAAATTGCGTGTTATTTTTAACGTATACGATATAATTATCTTCCAGACAAAAATAAATTTTGGACTTTTAGTCACGTTTTTTCCATTGTCTCCATCGAATTCTTTTTGCATAACTTGTAGAGTTCCATTCTATTTGAAGGACCCCGCAAAATCCTTATGAAATTAGCTTTAGCGATAACCCCCAAACCCTCAAACGCCAGGAGGATGCATTTGACTGACTAGTGGTCAACTGCCTTACCGAATTATTTAATCTCGTAGTCAATCTTTTAGTCACCTACAGTCACTAGATTTAAGCCTGACATCCCCCAAACATTCAACCACTTCCCTCCCCCATCTTCTCAACTTTCAAACCACCAGCCTGCTGTGTGACTTTTTTCTGTTTATGGGTTGTAAAACCCTGTGAATTCCGATTGAAACATAGCCACCTAAATAATCACAACCCAATACCCTTTGACCCCAACTCTAGCACTGACCAAGACCAGTCGACTGCATCCTCCTGGCCTTTGGGGTGACTTTGGTGGTGTGGTGGGTTATTTTTAGTTTTGTGCCCAACGAGACTTTTGAGCAGCGTGTTGAAAACTATCAATTTGCAAAGGTTCAAAAAAATTGGCCCAAACCCCACTGCGGGGTTCTTTAACTTTTTGTTCGTTTTCTTTCCTACCAAGTAAGGAGAACGATAGACGAGACAAAGTGTGGACAAAAGGAGGAACTTTGTCTTGCCGCTTTCTTATGGCCACTTTTTAAGCTCTGCAAAACAGCGTTGAGAGATTTTCCGTACGACGTTGCATTTTCGTTAAACCATCATCAACTTTACTTTTTTAAATACGGCCCTCAATTATTTTTTGCATTTTTGGAAGCAGTTATAATCCCAATTACAATGATGTATAACACTTAATATTTTTCTGTTAAATAAACATATTTTCCATAAGAGACAATGAGTTAGACAAGGAACGCACATCATTTCTTATAGGGGCGTTCCATATTTTTTAATAAATATTAAGTGTTATACATTTTTGTAATTGGGATAATAAGAGGTTCAAAAAAAAAAATAAAAACCCAGGTCCGTATTTAAAAAATAAAGTTGATGATGGTAAAAACGAAAACAAAACGTCGACGGAAAATCTCCCGACGTTGTTTTGTAGAGCTTAAAAAGTGGCCAAAAAAAGAGTCTTTTGTTTTTCCATATCTCTTTAAATAACGTCAGAAAAAAATAAAATCGGCAACTTTCGGTTTTTCCTGGATATCTCTGGAAGTTCTCGGAATTTTGCACCTTTCTAAAGTGGACATGGTTGGTTACGCAAATACAAAGTTCTAGAAATTTCTGGAATGATCCAGAAAGTTCGAAAATGTGTGCACCTAATGTAATCAATCTAGAACGTCTAGACAGTTCTACAAATTTTTGGAATGATCTAGAAAGTTCCAAAATGTGTGCAACTGTTAAAATCGTTTTGAAATAGTCTGGAAAGTTCTAAAAATTTCTGGAATGATTTAAAATGTTCCAAAATGTTGCAACTGATGTAATCACTCTAGAAAGTTCTTCAAATTTTTGGAATGATCTTGGAAGTTTCATTGGTAAAATTAATTCTAAAAAGTTCTTAAAATTTCCGGAATGATCAACAAAAATTCAAAATTACTTAACTAATCATTATTTCAATGAGTTAATTGATGAATCAATTTCATATATACTATATACAACGTACGTTTAATGATACAAAGCTTTGTTTAAAAATATAAATTGAGTGTACAATCATTAAGTGAGCGATGTATTTTGACCCGAGCAACGCCGGGTTTTGCAGCTAGTATTTCTATAAAAACACCTCAATTTTAGCGCTATAATTCTGTTATGAGTATGAACTTTTATTGCTAGTCTACATCAATGTAACAACAATAATTTTTAGATCTAAATATAATCTTACACAAGCAAAATAACATAGTTTTAAATTCGGCATACCGTCATAATTCATGGGTCGTGGCAATCGCGAAAGACCTTTGCTGCCACATAGCAGTACAAAATAGCAGGATTCCGACAGACGGACGACACTAATTATTCGTTATTTCCGTATCTCCACTCTGTCGGGTCAGTGATTCAAGAACAGATGTTCTTTTACTGTAAAAATATTAATTAACAACGAAAGGTAGCAAATTATTCAATCGTTTTATTCCGTATTAATATCATAATATTATAATATCCGATGGTTAACTATGAAAAGACGCCGTCTATCAAAAACTGGTCATCCTACAACTTGGTAATAAAATTATTATCCATCATAAAATATTTTTCAAAAATCAATTTAATATTGCAAAAATTGCTAGAGATTTTAAACACTAATATTTTAACTAAAGTAAAGCATACTTAAGATTTGCAATGAGTTTCAATTGTTTCTTGTCCGCCATGTAACACCAGCTTTAAGAAATATGCCGGTTTTTTTAAAATCTAATATTTAAGCAAGGGTAAAAATAGGACTTATAAAGGGTGTCTCAACAAGAGCACCGGATTTATTATTAAAAAAACACACTTTTTCTCGAATTAAGCAAATATTTATTGTAAATATGTTCTATAGTTTTGTGGCGGATCCATGTTTTAGTTTGTTTTATTTGGGACTCGCCTTTTACTTTGAAAATCCCTCTGGGGGTCCGGGTATGCGGGTGACCTGTCCAGCCCTATTGAACCCCTATGAACTTGCAGATCGCCTGCAACAAAAAGAAGAAAACCCCCAAAAAACCCAAAAATCACAATATAACTTGGAAGTCGTTATCAAGGAAACTCAAAAAAAACTAAATTTAAGAAATCTTTATCTCAAAATTAGGAAATGTCTGATACTTTGTTTTAATACGGTTTTGTATGCTCGGAAGTATATGTAATTTAAAAAAAGGCTGACCTTTATTGATTTTGTTTACCTACTTTTTTCAAGCATAACCCATGTATTATAAACTAACAGATTGTCAACATCAGTTTTAATTTAATAAAATAAAATTTCTTTATTTCTTTTTTGAACAAGTCCTTGCTAGAATGTAAAGATTCCGTTTTTATGGTTTTATGAAAGCGTTTGATAATAACTACAAATAAACTGGAATGTTCTAGCATTATAGCAAAGGAAACTTGTTCAAAAAAACGTAAAATAAAGGAAAGTGCATTTATTTTATTAAATAAAGACAGATGTGGCATCAATATCTGTTAGTTTAAATAATACATGGTTACCTATGCTTGATGCTGAAGTAAATTCAGGTAAACTTAAAATCAATTAACACACCCTACCACCCACCTTTCTGGTCTTTTTAAATACTATACATACATAGCCCCAATAACCTATTGTCACTTATGACAAAAACGTCATTAAAAGTTCAAAAGCTATCAGAATTTCCTAAGTTTTGAGACCAAAAATTTCTTAAAATTTAGTTTAATTTTGTTTTAGTTTCAATTTGATAACGGTGGCCGACTTGCCACCGAAACGTAGATTAATATTTTGTGTTTTTTGGGTTTTGGGGTTTTTCTTCTTATTTGTTGCAGGCGATCTGCAAGTTCATAGGGGTTCAATAGGGCGGGACAGGGTCAGCCCGCTACCCGGGACCCGGACCAAGAGGGTCCCATTTTCCAAAAAAAAAAGGCAGTAACCCAAATAAAACAAACTAAAGCAAATATTTATATTTCACCTTAAAGAGGAATAGTTGCGATTAAACATGAAATATGACATCCGGCAGATGGAAACCACGAGACCTCTGGCAAACGGTCATTCTCTTCATAAAATTCTGGATAACGTTTTCGCATACCTGTGGCCCTATTTCAGCAACAGTGAACCGTATCTCTTCTTTTAGGCGTCCAATTGTTTGCGACTAGTTCACATACACCTTTTCTTTAAGGAAACCCCAAAGAAAGTAGTCCATCGGCGTTAGATCGCACGATTTTGCTGGCCAATTTTGATCGCCAAATCGAGAAATGACACGGTCTGGAAACTTGATCCGCAGTAACTCCATTGTTTCGCGAGCTGTGTGGCAGGTCACACGGTCTTGTTGGAAAAACAGATCACCCACATCAATTCGATCCAATTCAGGCCACAAAAACTTGGTTAACATTTCGCTATACCGCACATCATTAATAGTTAGCGCATTTCTAGCTGCATTTTCGAAGAAATACGTTCCAATCACTCCGCCATCCCATAATGCGCACCAAACAGTTACTCGCCGGTGAATGCATTGGTTTTTCCAGTATCACACGAGGATTTTCAGCACCCCAAATTCTGCAGTTCTGCTTATTTACATACCCGTTTAGCTGAAAATGTGCCTCATCGAAAAAAATATTTTCTTTGAAAAATTCACATTAATTTGGTGGTGCTCCAACACCCAATCAACGAATTCACGGCGCTCCACATGGTCCCTTGGCTTCAGTTTTTGCGTTAGTTGAATCTTGTACGCGTGCAAATGCAAAAAATAATGTAACCGCTAGTACATTATTTTTAGACAATATACAACGACACTAATGAAGACTGTATGTCAAAACAAAAATAAAAACATCCTTTATTTTTACAATAAATTTGCACCAAAACTCCCAAGAAATTCTTGTCAAGGGTGTTTTTTTTAGGTTTGACAGATATTTACATAGCAACAACTGTAAGACTTAACTGTCAATCTGACGCTGTCCATAAAATTTATTTTTAGTATAGTTTAGCAAATCATCATAAATAGATTTACGCTTGACCAACGTTACCAAATTCTTCAAATTTACTTTGAAAATCAGTCATCAGTTCGCCAAACGCATAGAAGACTTCGTGAATTTTATGGGCCACATGATCGTCCATCTGAGCTATTTATTCGTCGTACTGTGGATAGATTTCGTACCACATACTCTTTACACGATGTGAAAACACCACTGCGTCGAAGGAATGTGCGTAATGAAAGAAATATTGCCGCTGTACGTGAAAGTGTGGAAGATAATCAAAAGTTATCCATTTGTCGTCGGTCGCAACAAGTTGGGCTCTGTCCGTTGACTACCTGGAAAATTTTGCGGAAAGATCTTAATCTATACCCCTATAAGATCCAACTGGTGCAAGAATTAAAGCCGCAAGATCATAGTTTGTGTCGTTGTTTCGCTTACTGGGCGTTAGGACAGTTGGAAGGTGACCCGTTGTTTTATCGTAAGAATCTGTTTAGCGACAAGGCTCATTTTTGGCTTTCTGGATGTGTGAATAAACAAAATTGCCGGATATGGTCTGATTCAACAATTCAACAGACTCCATTACATTCAAAAAAGGTGACCTTGCAAGAGGATGGCGCTACATGTCACAGGGCAAACCAAACTATCGCCTGGTTGCAAACAAGGTTTGGTGACAAATTTATTTCGAGAAATGGACCCGTTACCTATCCACCCAAATTCTGTAATGTGAGATTATTTTCTGTGGGGCTACGTCAAGTCATTAGAGTATGCTGATAAACCAGCAACGATAAAAGCCTTAGAAGCCAACATTATTCGTGTTATTCATGACATACGACCAGAAATGCTCAAAAAAGTCAAAAAATTGGACTGAAAGAATATGTGGTGGCCACATGCCGCAAATATATATATATATATATATATATATATATATATATATATATATATATATATATATATATATATATATATATATATATATATATATATATATATATAATATATATTTAAGTTAATGTAATAAATTGTTTTTTACGTAGCATTATGTTTTATATGCAAAATATTTCATATTTTTTATGGATTAGAGTTCTATCATCGTTAAAAAAGACTACATATATACTGAATTATCTCCTCCTCTCAGGAAATAAAATTATCTACGCTACTAATGACGTTCCTAAATAACACCTTTCCAGATCGTTGCATAGCACTCGAATGCCAGATACCTTGGCCGTCTCGAAGCTCCGATTTTAATCTACTGGATTTTTGTGTAGGGGATACATAAAATCATTGGTAAATGATGGGGCAGAAAATACGCGACAGGAATTATGACAAAAATTGATAATGCCGCAGAGTCTTTTCGAAACGAGTTATTATTTATTAAATTATGCGCTCGTTCTATAAACGTGTTATAAAGTGTGTTAAAGTGATTGGAATACACTTTAATCATTTATTGCCAAAAACAAACCTCTTTTTTATTAGTTATTTCTGTTGTGTTTCGTTGTAATTAATTAAAAATATTTTTGGTTTGCACTAAACAACTTAAACACAAATATCTCGAAAACGGCCACTCGGAGCGATTTTTACTAAGTATACCTTTTACGTGTAGAAACCATAAGAAAGTTTACTGATTCACTCAGATTGTACATACAGGTAAGCCCAAAAATGTTGGGACAGTTTAGAGAAATCAAAAGTAGTGTAGGTGGCTCAACATTAGATCTGAATTTTTCATGTCAAAAAAACCTCTACATACCGAGTTTTGTTACAATATTCGAAAGGTATCTAAAATTATAGAAATAGGTTACAAATATTTATTTTTTTACTTTGGACACCCTGTATCCTTCTTATTATTAACTTTTGAACATAGGCATGCTCGGTTAAATCCTAATATTTTGACATAATAAATCTGTGGTTTTGCTGTGTACTATTAATTAGTAAACACCATGTATAACATTTCATTAAAGAATTAATAGCAAACCACTAAAATCAGTTCCTATTTTAAGAACAAACGCAAGAATGAACGTGCCTTTTACTAAAACAAACGTATATATTTCTTGAAAGAACGGTTGTTTATTTTTGCATTACTGATTATTCAGGTAATATACCAGGACCCGGACGATGAAAGTAGAAAGTTCAGATTATGAATGTGTACGAGACGCTTGTACTGAGAGAAGTAGATCAATGAACTCATATCTTAACTTGTCGATAATGGGCCAATTTAATTTTCGAATGGGTTGTTGACATGGAAACTGTTCTCTCTAGCAAAATATATAAACAATACTGCATCAGGATTCCTAAATTAGAGATTAAACCTTTTCAATACTAGTTATTTCCAAGTAAGGATTCAAAACTCTTCCATCTATAATAGTACAGGAAATGAAGCATTTTGGCTCGGATTTTTTTTGTCCTCTACATGGATTTTCCTGATAACTTTCACAGAAGGTGGAAAATAGCCCAAGGATCAAAGTTTATATCATACCAAAGGGGCGCTTTTATCCCGGGGTGGTTGCCACCCCATCTTATGGGTGAAAATATTTAATTACACTTTAACTACAGGAATCGACGAAAAAAAGAATTTTAACTAAAAAATGTTCTGTACAGTTTTTCGGCGAAAAAATTGACGTTTTTAATGTTTTTTTTTAGCAAAAAAATCTGGAAACAGCAAAATTGTAGCTAATAAAAAAACCAAAAAAAAACAAAACTATTTTTTTATAATTTCTCTACAACCAATACGGACCGAGCTACGGCTTGTTAATGGTTAGCTTTTGTTCGTCAAATTTTTTAAAGAAAAAAAGTCTCTAGTACAAAAAATGAGCGAGTTATGATAAAATAAAGTTGGTCCCTACTTTTTTTACAAAAAAATCAGTGAAAATTATCCTTCTAATTAAAATTGATCTTTACCCTTCTGATATTCTTTTTATAGATGTATTATCAATACAACTTAGAAGTTTGACCAATTTAAAACGCTTAATTTTAGAAAAAATGGAGCTAAACGATTTTTCGCAGTTTGGTAAAAAAGCCATTTTCTTCAAAATAACTCCAAAAATCCTGGAGATACAAAAAACTGGAGTACCGAATTGTAGCTTTTTTGATTACAAATATTTTCCTTTGTTTAGATTTTCTGTACCATAAATATTTAGCGAGATATGGCTATATCTACATAACCGGTATGCTTTATATTTTTACCGGTATAATTTTTGTGTATAATTCTAGTTTTTTTCCTATTTATATCTTTTAAATTAGTTTATAAGAATTGCAATATTGTAAGGGGTGGTTCTTAAAGATCAGGTGATAATATTCTTAATTAATAAGTCTGTCAAGCTATTATTATTTTTTTTTGGTGTAAATCTTTTTCTTTTAATTAAGCTATAATAGGGGTTGATTTATGAGGGTTGAAAAGTTGCAAAGTGAAATTAGTACATATTTTAAGCAATAGCATTCTAAAATTAAATCACTATGATAAATTAATAATTTTTTAGGGTATTTTTTTTACTTTAAGCTTTAACAAGGGTTGATTTTTAAGGGTTAAAGTATTATGAAATTGTATTCCAAAGCACAAAACAATCATTACTCAACTAAACCAAACCAAATTTTACCCATCTTAAGGTTTAAAATATTATTTTATAAGTTTTGACAATAAGGGGTAGTTTTCACCCTTAAAAAAACAGCGCCCATCGGCATGATATAAAATTTAAAGTAGAGGGTAAGATGAACCTGTTTTAAAATTTTTATGCAAATCGATGCAGGACAAAAAAATTGCGAGGTTTTGCCATTTTTTGAGCTTCATTTTCGGGGAACTATATTTATGTATCATCAAATCATTTTAATTTGTCAAAAACATTTTTTGTTACCCTTATTAGGGGTGGTTATTTAAGGGTTAAGTTATCGTAGTTAAATATTTATTATACCGTAAACTATTAAAATAATTTTTGTCTACAATATAAGCGCCATTAAATAATTTTAAGATGAAAAAAACAAATTTTTTGTAGTTTCGTTATTAAGGGTGATTTTTAAGGGTTGAAACGTTACAAATATAATGTAAGTTATAACTCACAACATAAAAATGGGATATTTATTCTACATATTTAGCTATGAATTTAATTTACATAATGTCTATGTTTATGGTTTTTTAATTTTTTAACATAAGGGGTGGCTTTTACCCCCTAAAAATAAAAAGCACACTTCAAGCATATAAAAACTTTGATCTAGAGGGTAAAAGCAACTTAAATCCAAATTTTCATAAAAATTGAATCTGTACAAAAAAAATCCGGAAGTCAAACACCTTTTTTTTCCCAAACACTATACTATAATAATTATTTAGCTATGTCTTCTCTTAGTTGTTGGCAAGGTAATAAAAAAATCGTCAATTTTCAAATTTTCAAATATTTGTTAAAACACAAACTCATTAATGATATAGAATAATGATTACGTCACAAAATAACCATAGCAGAGCTTTTTCACGCCCGCTCCTTAAAAAACGTTTTTCTTACGGTTTTTAACCTAATTTTGACTTGGATCTTCAGTTTTTTCTCTAATCGACGTATTACTAATATGGAAGGTTGTCATCTGCTATCTTTTACCAAAACAATGCTCAGTAATGGATCAACTCTATTCTTCACACTATCGAACTTCCGTTTTCTACGAAAACAGCATTTGAGGTAGTAGCCTTTCAATTATCATTTTTTTATGCCAGTGGCTTATTTGAAAAAAAGCGCTGGGGGAATAAACATGGTAGTGTGTCACTCCTAGTTCTGGCCTGACGCTCACAGTATCATAGTTTAAAGAATATACAATATATGAGTTTTGTCACTTGTGGCGGCTCTCAAAACGCACCCCTCTGATCCCCGCCTGACCAATATATTCGTATCAGTCTATTCTATGGTGTGAAGCCGACTGATACGCAGTGGCGCCGGGAAAATGGGTTTTCTGTATCCGTGTGCTTTGGTATATCGTGTCCCTAAAAAGTTGTTGAATATGTCTGGTAATAATATTTGTTTAGTGGATAATTGTGAAAGTAGAATAAAAGGCCATTTATCGTTTTTTAGATGCCCAAAGGACCATATTAATATAAATCAATAGATTAGAGTATTTTATTGGTATTTGTATTGAAAATATATTAAATTTTCAAATGTCAATCTTGGTAAAGTGCTTTGGGATTCACCGAGTTTTATAAATTTGCTAATTATACTCTAGAACCGTATTAGAATTTGTGTCTTTTTAAAGATGAGGATTTTTCAAACCCTTTTGTGAGTCGCATTCATTCATATGCGATTCCATCTGTAGGTTTACCCAGTGAGCCTGCTAGAGAGGGTAAATTTTAACATTTGTTCTATTGAGAACTAAAATAAATTACTTATGAGTTCTTTTTTAATGTATAACAAGACCATCTTTAGAGTATTGTTCTCATGTCTAGGGAATGGCGTCTCCCACAACTCTTGATACCCCATAGTATATTGGTTTCATGCTTACAAGAAAGCCTTCTTCTCTCAACCACCGGTGAGCTGTAGGGGATCTGTCGCTTTTTATAGATATATTAACGGCTTCTGCTTTAAGAAGTTGGCAAGTATAGTGCCAACCCTGACAGCTCCCAAGAGACGACAGGTAGTGTCGTTTTTATGCATTCTTTTACAGTCTAGCTTAAGAGACCCAGAACTTTCCACTTTGTTAGTTCTTTTATCTCTAGCGTTTCCAGACTGTAAAACCTACTATCACCAGAAGTTTTACCTTCTCTTCCAAATGCTCAAGTATTTAGGTCTCGTCACAATAGACTTCATTTTACCACACTTTAAAAAACACACGGTACGTTGGTATTTAGGCCTTCGCCCTTTGCGGACTATCTCAAGATAAAAAATAGCTGCAATATTTTATTTTACACTCCTAATACACAAATAAAAATGTTGTGCATTTTTACACATTTTGCTAGTGACCCATTAATTATCCGTGAAAGTCTGGTCGACCTTTTTAGATGTTTACAATAAATTTCTCTTTTGCTTCACATTACACAATAGATATATAGATAGATAAATATTTATTTGTTTAGTTGTAACGATAAAATAACCCTAGAACTACAAACCCATTTTTTACCTGTAAACTACAAACCGGGGTAAACATTTACCCCACGGGATTTTTGTTCTTAAAATCGTTCTAAATGCAGTAGTCTGACATATATGGGTACTCGAATTTTTTCGTTTTGTTATGCTCCAGAAAATGGTGAAGAGCAAATTCAATCAGGATTTAGTTGATTTAAAATTGATTTGAATAGCGGTAAGTACTTAAAAAGCAACCAAACCATCATATAGCAGACAAAAATTTATAACTATTTTTCTAAACAACCGATTATCAAATTTCCAAACAGATTTTAAAGAGGACACATATGGCTTTAAGAAAAAATATACCATCGTGATGTTTTACTAAAAAAGTATATTTATTTGGGCATTTGAAAATTTAAACAAATTAAGAATCCGATCAATGGAAGAAATCAAATTAATATCCATAAAATATTGGTTTTCAAAATCTATAATTGAATGAAAAACATGAAAAAAAAAAGATAAATTTAACATATAAAAATATTTTAAAGTACAGTTACGATTTTACTTATTATTATTTACTTATTAAAATTTTCCCGGGGTAGATATCTACCCCGATTTGTAGTTCTAGGGATAATTATTAATAGGCAATAGAGACACAAAATTTAACATTTATTTACAGTGACTTTGATGACCATAAACAAATATCAACATTATGCTTATATTATCGTAATAATCATTCAAATATTGCAAAATCTACTCCTCGTGTCCGCGTTCCTTGCAAGGAAGTTTAAAGGTGTATGGAAGCACAATGCTATGGCCCATTCGATCAAACAATGTCCAGCCCAGTATGAAAATAACTGTCAGAGTTGGCCCCGCCGATTCTGCGCAATAAAAAAATTCCACGAAATAATTTAATGTGTTGCCTACTTACACACTGATAAATCAATGTGTAGTTAGGCAACACATTATACTTTAATGAGAGCCGGAGTAGGAGTGTGTGCTTATATTTTGTGGTTGATAAAAACCTTCTTATTATAGTGATTAGTGTTTATTAAATTGTGACTATAATTTTGTGTTTATTGTTTGCTACTTATAATATCGTAACAAAATGACTAGAGGTTGTATGGTTTTGTCTTGCAAATCCAAGGGTAACATACCCGACATTTTTTACTTTAGGTAAGTATTTCTTATACTTAAATTAGGTGCTTCTTATGAGACGTAACGTTAGGTAACCGAATAAATAATAATATAATATCAATTATAAATAATAGAAAATAAAAATTTCATAGGAAATAGCAGTGAGAAAAGTAAGCCAATCTTAACTATCTTTTGGATGATTTCCACAATGTTTGTATATTTCTGGGGATTATTAAAAAGAAATAAGGTTTGCATTTAGGTACTTTTATTTAATTTAATAATTTAGTACATTCTTTTAATTTAAAGGATCAAAATTATTAATTACTGGGCAGACCAGGCATATTTTAATATATACAGGTCCCTCTAATTGAATGAAAGAAAGTACAATTTTATGTTAAAGTTATTCCTTTTTGCTTTTTCTGTATTTGTTTAAAAAGAAATTAGATTTTTGGTTTCTTAAACTTACATTATCAACTTTTTAAGCTTGACATACTGTAGACACATAATATTTAACTGATACTGTTACAATGGATACCTAGGTACCAAAGGATAGTAAACATTTTTAACCACTGTTATTCTGTCTCATGAATGATTGTTATTAGTGAAAAGTATATGCCTAAAAAGCAGTTATAAAACTGTTCACTTTTTAATGTACAATCAGAATCTTAGGATTAGATTAATCTCATTTAAATTATCTTGCCCTTCTTTTGTCACAAAATTGGTGATAAGTACATGTATGTGTATCATACAATGTTTGAAATATATTTTAAAAAATCGTGTTTTTATTTATTTACAAAGATTTTTGGTAAAAATACAAAACTCCCAAAAATATCGACCATTTTAATAGAAGGATGTAAAGTGGCGCCATCTGTTCTTTCCATATTATCCATTCCATCAGATAATATAAAATCCAATATTACACAATAATTTTAAATATTCTATGGTAGTATAGTTTAATAACCAACAATTTTGTGCAAAACAAAAACAGTAAATGCTTGAATTTGATATTTGATGATGTCAACTTTATAGCTAGTAACAAAGAATTATGGAAGTCCGGCTCTGACCTACTATTCATTGCGAAAACTCCGCGGGGCCAATCCCCCTATTACCGCTGCCCTGCACATCTGGACAATTTTGTTCTACAGTATTGGGCTTCCATACACCTTTAAACTTCCTTGACAATCTCGATCAGAGGATACGCTTGAATAAATTGGTATCGTTTACACAAATATCCCCTAAAACTTTTTTGGCGAGTCGCGATAGGCGGAGGCGCCGCACGGTGTCTTTGAAGCCTAAACATCAAAGGTTTATATGCCAGTGATCTAACTCATATATTGTATATTCTTTAAACTATGACAGTATGTATATTCAACGAAATGCTTCATCGTATTTTTCCCTTTATCATAACGTCCTTTTCGTTCCACATAAGGGAGATGTGGTGTACGAGTGATCTAATTTCCTGTGAAAAAGTTGAGAAGGTCATGCCAAGGGAGTTTTAAGATATTCGATTTTAAAAATCAACTTACTAATGACCCTGACTTACTTACTCATTCATTGACTTACCAATATTATGGGGCACTTTCCGAAAAATCAGAAAGTTGAAATTTGGTATTTAAGTAGATTTTAGGTTACAAGTAAAGAAAAATTTTAAAAGCTGCACATTGTTACTCGGAACGCCCTGAATTTGATCAACTGCAAGCGTGTTTTTTTCGAGAAAAGTCTTGAAATTGGGGGAATCAACTAACTAACGCATGGTATCCACAAAAGATCGCGGACCGAAGTCAAATAGAGCTTACATCAACCAAGAGATTTCGTTTTCTATGATACAATACAATAGGGTCTAATTGTCAATTGGAGCAATAGTATACCATTTTTGTAGTAACTGTACATACAGAGGCAGCTACCAAATTAAGTAAATAATTCTTTAAAACCATGAAATAAATTTTTTAGGTGTATATACCTTTATGTGACCAACCTACTTTTACATTATAAGTTATAACAAATGTTCTTGGAATTGTTTACTGTTATGGAGTCGCTGGTTAACTCGACTTGCAATTGCAATAAACTTATGCGACGTCTGTGCCAGTCACACAACATAAAAATAGGCGTTTGCAGCATGAATCACACCACATACTTGCACATGCCATAATTAGCAACGAATACTAAACGAATTTTATTTGCAAATAATCTAAACGACGTTGTAGGCGACTGCTTGAAATAAAAATTATCTTTGACATTAAATACGAGGTCGACCTGATATTAACCTTTGACTTACAAGGCACTTTCTTTAAAATATTTAGGTTTAATTTAGCTAATTGCGTAAATGATTTGCTAGTAAAATGATGTTTAAAGTCACGATATTGAATGAAGTGCAATTTTAATGTACAGGGGGAATTAACCATTTATAATCCAAAAAAAAAGTGTAAAACCTGGCAATTTTTTTAAAATGCATAGATTTGCTAAAAAATTGAGACTTAGCTTAACTCACCCTCCTTTTTAAAATTTATATTATACCGATAAGCGCTCTTTATTTTTTAGGGGTGAAAAGTACCCTTTATTGCTAAAACCTATATAACTATACATTAAAGCTTAAGTTGAGTAAAATTTGACTCAAATAAGTTGAAAAAGAGTTTTTGTTTCTTTAAACATTATTTCAAATATTTCAGATTTTAAAAATCAACCCCTAATATGAATTAAAAAACATATATTTACCCAAAAAAATGAATCACAGTGTTTTGCATAAAAATTTTGGGGTTAAAAACTTCCTTCCTTTCAAAATTCCATTTGCCATAAGTCGCTTTTTATTTGTTGGGGAAAAACTCCCCCTTATTCAAAAATTTTTCATATTAAAGCTTAAGTCCCATAAAATTAGGTTTATATAAAATGAAAAAAAATATTTAATTATTTAAAACAAAATTTTTAATATTTTTAACCTTAAAAATCATCCATTATTTTAATTAAAAAAAAAAAGGGAATGGTTTGGCAACAGATTAAAAATTTAAAGTACTTCAAGAAAAATTTTTTATATTTTTTTTTTCAAATTTTTATTAGGAAAAGTATTTGATTGTTTTAAAAATTTTTGGGGTTTTATTTTTAATTTTTAAAGAAAAAAGTTTAAGAAAAAAATTTTTAAAAAAATTTCAAAAAAAAAAATTTTAAAAAAAAAATACTTAATTAAAAAAAAGTTTGGTTCCCCTTAAATTTGTTAAAAATGGAAAAAAATAAAAATTTTTCAAATTTTAAGTTTTGGGGGTAACGCAAACAAGTGGAAATTACAAATTTAACTTTTGGGAAAATATTTTTCCCTTTATTTTACCCCTTTTTTAAAAATAAATCCCCATTTTTCTGAAAATTTTTTTAGGTTTGGCGTTTCCCCAAACAAAAATTAAAAATAGAAAATTTTAGGGCTTTCATTTGAAAACCCCCGGTTTTTTTTTTTTGGGGTAAAAGGGAACAAAAACTTTCCCTTTAAAAAAAGGACAAAATTAATTTATTTTCGTTTTTTTTGGGGGTTTTTTCCAAAAATGGTTTTTTAAAATTTCCCGGGCCCAAAAAAATTTTCCCAAATTGAAGGGAAGCCGGCTCCCTTTTTCCTTTTAAAGCTTTTTTTGGAAAAACCCTTTTAAAAAGGGGAATTAAACCCTCTTTTTTCCTTTTAAAAAAATCCCTTTTTCAAGGGGGGTTTTGTTTTTTGGGGAAAACCCCCTTTTTTTTTTTTTGGGGTTTTTTTTAAACTTAATTTTTTTTCTTCAAGTACTTTGGTTTATTAAAGTATTTTTTTTTTTCAAGTACTTTGTTTACTTAAGTTTTTTGGGTTTTTTATTGGTAAAAATTTGGGTGGTACTTGAAGTATTTTTTCAATTTACTTGAAGATGCAAGCATTTTAATGATTACTTGGTACTTGTACAAAAGTACTATTTGAGTACTTTGAACCCTTTTGGAACCACCCCGGTAAAGGCGCCTTTGCATATTGTTTTGATCCTTGGACTATTCCCTACCTACTCCAAAATTCCAAGTCATTCTATGCATTTTGAAAAAAATGCCAGGCAAAATGGTTCGTTTCCTGGACTAATAATGGAGTAAGTTTATACTATGAAGACGATCTGTCAATAAACTATGACTCCAATTTTATAAAGTAAGCAGTTGTGTACAGGGTGGCGCCTTTTTAATGAATTTCCATAGAATTGCGAAGACTACAGGAGACAGAGCAAAACTGCAACGGTAAAAACAGATACGGTTGTTAGTAAATATAGAAAAATTTTAAAATGCAGGTTTGTGTAGAATTTTACATAAAATCTAGAACCTTGCTCAATTCTTTTTATCGGTTACAGTTTAAAAGATATAATTCAAAGTAATTTTTTAATGGGACATCCTGTATATTATTCTCCTTGTCGTTTTAAAATAAAGTTACCTCATTATTAATTTTACACACTTTATATTTATTTTCAAAAAAAAAATTATTTTTGAGAAAAAAAAAATTATGGAAAAAAGCCATCTATATCTTAACAAAAAGTATCTAAATTTTATCTTATAATATTTTTTTTATTATTATTTTAATATAATATATATATATATATATATATAAAAATATATATATATATATATATATATATATATATATATATATATATATATATATATATATATATATATATATATTAAAAATATATATATATAAATGACGTAGCTTTATAAGGCCATTAATTTTGCTTAAATACCGATTTTTCACGATTTTTTAAAGGTACAAAAATGCGATTTGAACCCGCTGAGCTGAGGCGGCAGTGCGGCTTTGAATTTACTATAGTTCATAGTAATATTAGAAAAAATGTTTCATGCGTTTCTCTTATTGGGTTGGTTTTTTCCGGTGGCCTCCCAGACTAATACAGTACATATCTTCACCAAAGAACACTTATAGATCAACCACGTAATTTAAACTTCCGCCATTAATATTGACTAAAACAATAAAAATAACTGGATTACATGCTTTCATACATTTATCGATAGTTAGTCATCGGAAAAGTGTTATTAAAATTACAGTATAATGTCCAACAGTGCGTATAAATAAATTTAATGCATATTAAATTGTATTTTTATAGAATTGTTAATGAATCTGCCTTTGTGCAACTTTTGAAAAAAAAAACTACGCCTTATATTAAATTACAACTTGTCGACTTACGGCCTCTAGGTAAAGTCGGGTTTTCAATTTTTTTTTTAGACGCAATAAACCTGATGTTGCAATATTCCCCCCCGTATTTACTAAACAGGATTGTGTCCATTTAAAACGCGGGTCCTGGGTGCCCAATTTCGCTGCAAGTGAAGATTACCTTCACTTTATTACCATTACAAGATACCTTATAAATAACATTCTTTGTATTTTCGTTTAGTTTTAATATTGTTACTTTGTTTACAATATCGCTGAGTCCAAATTTCGGGGTCCCGCAGCTCGGAAATTCTGGCATCACCCCTAAAAATGCAAAAACACCCTTTTAAGGGTTTTTTAACGAAAATCCTATATAGCACAGGAGATGAGGCATTTTGGCTAGGAATTTTTTTGTCCTGCATGGATTTACCTGAAATTTTCACAGAGGGTAGGGAATAGCCCAAGGATCAAAGTTTATATCATGACGAGGTGTGCTTTTATCCTGGAGGTGGTTGCCACCCCATCTCGGGGGTGGAAATTTTTTATTAGATTTTAACTACAGAAATCGACAAAAAAAGTAATTTTAAGTAAAAAATGTTCTATACATTTTTTCCGTAAAACTAATATTTTTCGAGTTATTCGCGATTGAAAGTAAATGTTTTTCGACGAAAAAATCGACATTTTTAATGGGGCTTTCACGAATAACTCTAAAAATATACATTTTATAACAAAAACTGTAAAGAGCAAAATTGTAGCTTATATAAAAACTAGAAAAAAATGTTTTTTTATAATTTCTCTACAACCAATACAGACCGAGCTACGGCTTGTTAATGGTTAGCTCTTGTTCGTCAAATGTTAAATTTGAAAGATTTAAAGTCAAATAACGGGAAAAGTTTGCATTTTTCAAGGAAAACATATAAGATCTTTTTTAAAGTATATAATAAGACCTTTCTTTTAAAAAAAAAAAAAAAAGAGTTTTTAGCATGAAAATTGAGCGAGTTATGATAAAAATAAGGTCGGTCCCTACTTTTATTTACTAAAAGATCATTAAAAACAAACCCATAATTACCCTCTTAATTAAAATAGATCTGTACCCTTCTGCGATTCTTTTTATATATGTATTATTAATACATTCTAGAAGTTTAACCAAATTAAAATGCATAATTTTAGAAAAATTGGAGCTTAAAGTGAAAAACGATTTTTCGCAATTTCGTAAAAATAGCCATTTTCTTCAAAATAACTCCAACAATACTGGAGATACGAAAAAAATGCTAGGGTACCGAATTATAGCTTTTTTAATAGTAAAGGCTTTTCATTACATATTTTTTCTGTACAATAAATATTTGGCCAGATATGGCCGTTTAAAGCCTCTATTTACGAGCGATCACCACCTTATTCTAGCCCTTTAAACTCATCCCATTTTAAAACTAAGGGATCTAAAAGGATTTAATTAACATAGCCTTGTAGCTCTTAAAAAAACCCCACAAAATTATTTTTGAACAAACTTTCTATCATTAAAACTAAAGGAGCTATGTTTAAAAAACCAATCAACTTTTTTTTCGAAAAAGTCGAATAACCCACTTCGGAGCATAATATTCTATAAAACCGGTATACTTTAACTTTTACCGGTATAATTTTTGTATGCAATTCTACTTTCTTTTCCTATTTATATCTATTATATGGGTTTATAAGAATTGCAGTGTTGTAAGGGGTGGTTTTTAAGGCTTGAAAATTTGCAAAAGAATGAAATTGGTAATATTTCAGGAAGTAATATTCTTAATTATTAAATCTGTCAAGCTAATAATTTTTTGGGGATAAATCTTTTTTTTAATTAAGCTATTATAAGGGTTAATTTATAAGGGTCGAAAAGTTGCGAAATTAAATTAGTACATATTTTAAGCAACAGTATTCTAAAATTAAATCACTATGGTAAATTAATCATTTTTTTAGGGTAAATATTTTTTTAATTTAAGCTCTAACAAGGGTTGATTTTTAAGGGTTGAAATATTTTAAAATTGTATATTAAAGCATAAAACAATCATTAATCAACTAATCCAAACCAAATTTTACCCATCTTAAGGTTTAAAATGTTATTCCATAAGTTTTGCCAATTGGAGGTAGTTTTCCCCTTAAAAAACAAACAGCGTACATCACCATGAAATAGAATTTAAAGTAGAGGGTTATAAACGCCTAATTCCAAATTTTTATACAAATCGATGCAGGACACAAAAATTGCGAGGTTTTGCAATTTTTTATCTTCATTTCCGAGACAATAATTATTTATCATCAAATCGGTTAATTTGTCAAAAATATTTTTTTTGTAAATCTCATAAGTGGTGTTTATTTAAAGGTTAAGTTATGGTAGTAAAATATTTATTATACCGTAAACTGTTATAATATTTTTTTCTACAATAAAAGCGTTATTAAATAATTTTAAAATGAAAAATTTTTTTTTGAATTTCGTTATTAAGGCTGATTTTTAAGGGTTGAAACGATAAAATATAATGTAAGATACAACTCACAACATAAAAATAGATTCATTCTACATATTTAGCTATGATTTTAATTTACATAAGGTCATTTCTAGGTTTAATTTTTTAGATAAGGGTGGTTTTTTCCCTAAAAATAAAACACACCTAACATTATAAACTTTAATCTAGAGAGTCAAAGCAACCTAATTCCAAATTTTCATAAAAATTGAAACTGTACAAAAAAATCCGGAGGTCAAACAGCTTTTTTCTCCCATCTACTGTACTAATAAAAAACTTATGAAAATGCTCTTTAGGCATCTAGAAAATATTCTGAGGGTACGTTTTTTGTGTCGCTGATTTCGAATTTGGGGGTCCCAAAACCTTTGAACTCCAGCGTCACCCCTAAAAGAGCAAAAAACACCTTTTTTTTTTTTTTTTCAAAAAATCATAAAAAAATTATAGAAATTATTTAAAATTGATAAAAATTTGTATTTTTTAGTACATTATACTAATCTGAGCTTAAATTAAATTTTAGAGTAATTTATTGGGGGTGTGGCAACCCCCAATGAAAAATGGCTTTTTATTCAAAATCAAAGGCAAATTTTTTGCCCACTTTTTATTTTATCATGTTTAAGGGGTAGTTTTTTTCGTCAAAAAGGTGAAAATATCTAGTGATACATTTTTGTAAGCAAATTTTTTGGTAAAATAAAAAAAAGAAAAAAATATTTTAAACTCATTGTTTTACTTTTAATCTGAATTGGATATTTTCTAAGCCCCCAAAAGGTGTGCGAGGGGAACTTATAATTCTTTAAGAGAGGGGAATATTTTTTTGGTCGTGATATGGGTATTTATTTAAAATTTTAGACAGTGATGATTGGGGGTTGTTTCATCCCCAATAAATTACCGTAAAATTTAATTTAGGCTCGAATTAATATAATGTTTAAAAAAATACAAACTTTTATCAATGTTAAATAATTTCTATAAATTTTTTGTAAGATTATTTTTACAAAAACCTCTAAAAAGGGTGTTCTTTGCCCTTTTAGGGGTAACGTCGGGGTTTCAGAACCCAAAATTCGGAATCGGCGACCCAAAAAACGTATCCTGGAAGTATTTTCTAGGTCCCTAAAGAACTTCTTTATTAGTTTTTTATAGAATTTTCGTTAAAAAACCCTAAAAGGGTGTTTTTTGCATTTTTAGGGGTGATGCCAGAATTTGTATGTGTATAAAAATGTATCCTGAAGGTTGTATTCCCCTCCAGCGAAATTGGGCACCCAGGACCCGCGTCTTAAATAGACTATGGAGACTGTGATGTATAACACAAAGGAACGCTTAATTCAGCCGCAATATTTAAACATAAATAACTAACCAAAATATATTATTATTATTCCAAAAATATAGCAAATTTATTTGAAAGATTTGACTAAATTACGGCGTGTTTACAGCCAAAATCACAATTTGACAATTACCCATAAGCATTTGTTTTCTTTATCATGGCCGCGTCCCGCGGCGTCCTAAGCCTACTTGTTCAAAGTGGGCGAACTATTAAAAACTCTTTATTTCGAAGAGAACTCGAGCAAAATATTAAGTGTGCTATCTTTTTGGAAAGGTAATTTAAAGTTACTTTCAATTATTCAAAAATATACAGGGTGTCCCATATAAAACATCGATTTTTCTGTTAATAACTATTAAACTATTGATTGTAAAAAAATATATTTACACCATTAAATTCTACGTAAAAAGTTGCTTTGGAAATGTTTTTAAAAAAACTCAAAATTTTCCATAGCAAAAAGTTACAGCGATTTTTTAAAAATGCAATTTTTTGAAAAACACCCTGTAACTCAGAAATGGTAACAGATATCGATGTGCGGTTTTTACCATTATGTTATTGACGAAAATTGAGCTCCAGACACCGACATTAGTTTTCATCTATCTCCTTTAAAAATGGGAGTTTCCCTTTAAAAGTGCCCAATTTGGCCCACCCTGTACATAACTTACGAGGTGACGCCGGAGAGTTTTATTAAATTTGTTAATATTTTTTATTTTACAGTAACAAATTAGCCGATTTCTTCGCAAAAAATTACGTTTTTTTACTTCAAAGTATTCCCAAAAAGTAAAAAATTGTAATTTTAAAAAACTTTTTCAGCGTTACCTGGGAAAAGAGATTGACTAAGGAAAAAACTTTGGTTTTTTAATTTTAGATGATCCAGCACCTAGTTATGAGGGGCAATGCAATTCTACTTTTTTCAGAGACGTTTCCAAATAATTGCTGCCATTGCTGTATTTTTTAATATTTCTTCATGAAAAATTTATTTAATATTCCTAGAACGTTATACTTTAATGTAGCACTAGTTTTAATAACTAGGTTTTAACAGTGTCGTCCAAAAAAATTCGCAAAGGTATGCCTCTTTTAACACGAATTAACCTTATCCCCCCCTTATTTCCAGCAAGAACTTTTTCGACATTTATTTTGTCAAGAAAATCTTGGGATTTTCAAGTAACAGCTTGGATAATTTGCAAGTATAACTTCATCATCTTTGATCTGAATTTGATTTTTTATTGAATTTATTTTCTATATTTCCACTTTTACCTTTTGTTATTATGTGCCTAATAATTTGATTTGATGAGATGCATTTTTCAATACGCCTTTCCAGGACAACTTCAGTGGCTTTCCCAAAGCTTTTGTAGTTTTAGTTGCTCACAATTAAAACAATTTTGATGTTCTGATTTAACCACAAATCAATTTAGGACTAAGTTTTTCAAGATGGGTCTGATAGTGTTAGATTTGGAATTTTTACGTCGTGGACGAGATCGAGCAAACAATAAAAGACAGGCCTTGAGAAGTTTTTTTGGATGTGTAGTTTCGATACATTGGATAACCAAATATGCCATGCATAATAGGTAATAATTAGATGTGGCAGGTAAGGTAAAATGATTTTACCTCGAGTGCCATTTTAAGGGTTAATAGTTTACTCTTAGATAAGAAGGAAAATAGGATATTCAATCGTCTCTTGCATGCACGTCATTATGGAAATTGCATTTCCATTTGTGAAAAAGTTGGGTGCTTTAAGGTGATATAACACTGCATGCTTTATAAACATAAGGTATAATGAACGAAAGGTCTAATAATGATTAACATGCATCCAGCAATTGCACAAAGAATCGCTTGAAGATTAAAAAAAAACGGTGAACCTTAAAGTTTCGAAATTGCATGCCAATGAAAAAGATTGAAGTTTTCGTCAAAATAATAGTCTGGGAAAATTGGCATGTACCGGGTGAGTCAACGATTGCGCGGAGTAGCTTTATGCCTTGAAGATAAAATTTGTTAAAAATGGGCTTTTGTAGTAAGGTATGGTGGAATATTCTGCATATTTTAAAAATATTTTCATTTATACAGGGTGCGCCAAAAAAGTAGGAACAAAGTTAGATTTTTTTAAATTGAACACCCTGTATTTGAATGTATTTTTGAATTGTACGTGTAATTTCATAACTTTTTTATTATAGGTTTTATACACGAACAAGTTATAGTTTTCGAGATAATTCGACTCATTATGAAAATTTAGCGCATTTAAGCACCTGTTTACTGTGAAAATACTAGTTTAATTTTGTCTCTAAGCAATTTGTAACTTGTGTTCTTAGTAAACAAGGTTAAAAAAACATACTCACATGAAATATTTAAAATCTTATTTACTCTGTTCCTCTGTTTCGGTCCAAAATCAGAAAATTTCTAATTGAAAAATCTCACTTTTTTCAAATGGAACACCCCATATATTTTACTGTCATCTTACAGCTCGTCAAAAATTCTTCAAGTTTTGTTAAGGATATTGTATCCTTATTCCTAATAGTTTTCGAAATATTTTCATTTTTCCGAATTTTCTGTTCTCGTTATAGAATCTTTTGTCGATATATCCCAGTGGCCATGGAAAACAAATGAAAATAATGTCACTGATACTGGATGACGTTAACAATTAAATTAGATCAGTTTTTAAGTTAGGCGTTTTTACTGTAGTTTAATGTTCAGTTACTTATACTCAAAATGAATTTTTCCAAAGAAGAACTAATGAAATGATTTATGTTTTGGGCGCGGCAGATAAAAATTTAATGGAACGTTTTAATTCAACCGGCAGTGTGGAACATTCAAAACGTAAAGTTGTCAATAAAATAGCTACAAATGATGAAAAAGAACTCGAAATATAAGTTTAAATACCATCCGTATCATATTGAGTTATATCAGGAACTTCACGATGAAGATTTTCAAAGGCGCGTAACTTACTGCCAGTGGTTGCGTGGCCAAATTGAAGGAAACCAAATTTTTTAAAAGTTTTGATGTATTCCGATGAGGCTACATTTAGAAGTAATGGTGCTGTCAACAGGCACAATATGCACTATTATGCAACCGAGAACCCACACTGGGTCCGTGAAGTTCAACACCAGAACCATTGGTCTGTTAATGTGTGGTGCGGCATACTTCACAACAGAATTATAGGGCCATATTTTTTTAATGAAACTGTGAACGAACCTACTTATTTATTTTTTTGCAACAAGAGTTGCCAAGACTATTGGCAGAAGTAGACTTTGACAAACGTCAAAATATGTGGTTCAAACAAGATGGTGCTCCCCCCACTTTTATCGTGAAACGAGAGAATATTTGGATCAGCATTATCCTCAAAGATGGATTGGTCGCGGGGGTTTTGTTGCATGGCCACCAAGGTCTTGTGGTCCCCGTTAGATTTTTTCCTGTGGGGTTATGTAAAAGACAGAGTATATGTCACACCCCCTACGACAGGGCAGGACATGAAGAATAGAATTAGGAATGTATGTCAAACAATAACACCTGGCATGTTATCTAATGTCCGTGAAAATATCATTAGAAGGGTTGACATATGTATTGATCAAGGACATCTATTCGAACATTTATTAAGGAGAAGAAACTGATTTTTTGGGGGGTCTCAGTTCCAAAATATTGTGTTGATGAAGTTTTACTGTAAATATAAATATTAATATGTGTTGAGCTAGTTTTATCTACAGGTTTTTACTTATACCACAAAGGACAGTATCCATCATCTATTCTTTAATTATAAGATTTAGTTAATTAATTTTTTATTGTTTAAAATACCCTGTTATAATGTTTGCAATAAAATATTTCGTTTATGTTATGTTTTATTATGTTTATTAATTTTTTTATAAGTAATAAAATTGTTTCTCTGGAATAATGTGTTTTTTAATTTTCTTATAATAGTTTTAGTGTCATTTGCCTATGTTTTGACCAAATTAAGGAAATAAGTTATAATAGTTATATTTCATAAGTATGTTCTCCTGACAACTTCATGTAGTAAAGATCAGCTTTTAAGACGAATTTCGCAGTACTCAGTTACCCCTCAGTTAAATGTTGCAAACTGACAATAATATAACCCGCCTTTAGGCTACCGCTTGACTCAATTGACAAAAAATTCTCTAACGAGAACAGAAAATCCGGAAAAATGAAAATATTTCGAAAACTATTAGGAATAAGAATAGAATATCCTTAACAAAACTTAAAGAATTTTTGACGAGCTGTAAGATGACAGTAAAATATATATTCATATTGAAAAAAGTGAGATTTTTCAATTAGAAATTTTCTGATTTTGAACCGAAACCGAACCGTAAATAAGATTTTAAATATTTCATGTAAGTATGTTTTTTTAAAATTAAAAGAAAAATTATTTGGCTTTTCTCCAGAATAAAAATTTTTATATATTATTTTAAAAAATTATACTTTTTTTAGACCTGGTACTTTCATTAACGAATAAAATTATTTTCCCAATAATTTCCATAATAACAATTGTTGTGACAATTGTAACCATGGAAATTATTCGGACAATAAAGTTATCCGTTAATGAAAGTACCAGGCCTTATAGATATTATTATGGAGAGCTAGTCTGCTCTCGCAATAATAGTAACAAAAAACATGAAAAGACATAAAAAGGTTTAATTCTTTATAAAATTGATTTGTTTTAAGTACTATAATAAAATAATTATTTTTATGAGATTATATAAAAATGGAAAATAAACTTACTTGAAAACATTGGCAACCCGTTATAAGATACATATGTTATTTCAAATTTATTGGTTATTGACGGACGGATGTAGCACATTATTTGATTATATTACTTAAAACAGATAAGAAACTAAAAAATTGTGTTTTGTTAACTGACATTGACTTCTGACATGACTTTTTAAAAAATAGTTACTGGTGAAGGTACACGTGTAGGTACCTTTAATATTTAAAAAATATGTATAAAAAAAAGTAAATAAAACTTTTAGCCATATAGATAGGTTTTTTATAGTTTATATTGATTTCTGGGAGTATCAAATTAAAAGAAAAATTATTTGGCTTTTCTCCAGAATAAAGATTTTTATATATTATTTTAAAAAATTATACTTTTTTTATAGATATTATTATGGAGAGCTAGTCTGCTCTCGCAATAATAGTAACAAAAAACATGAAAAGACATAAAAAGGTTTAATTCTTTATAAAATTGATTTGTTTTAAGTACTATAATAAAATAATTATTTTTATGAGATTATATAAAAATGGAAAATAAACTTACTTGAACATTGGCAACCCGTTATAAGATACATATGTTATTTCAAATTTATTGGTTATTGACGGACGGATGTAGCTTGTTTACTAAGAACACAAGTTACGGATCGCTTAGAGACAAAATTAAAGTAGTATTTTCACAGTAAACAGGTGCTTAAATGCGCTAAATTTTCATAATAAGTCGAATTATCTCGAAAACTATAACTTGTTCGTGTATAAAACCTATAATAAAAAAGTTATGAAATTACACGTACAATTCAAAAATACATTCAAATACAGGGTGTTCAATTTTAAAAAATCTAACTTTGTTGCATCCTACTTTTTTGGCGCACCCTGTATAAATGAAAATATTTTTAAAATATGCAGAATATTCCACCATACCTTACTACAAAAGCCCATTTTCAACAAATTTTATCTTCAAGGCATAAAGCTACTCCGCGCAATCGTTGACTCACCCGGTACTGCTCGTTGGAACAAAGGTGGAAAATTACGGGAAAATCTTGTGCAAATCTTCAGAAACTTTTGGTGATTTGAAAATGCATGCCACTTGAACAGTTTATTAAAATAATCATTAATTGCAGGGCAAATTAGTATGCATCCCAGGATGTTACTAAATTTAGATATGCGTTTAAAAAGTTGAAAATTTTTGTGATTTTTATTTGCATCCCGTTTTGTTATTCGTTAAAAAGTATTAGTTTGAGTTCACAACAAACATGGCACGTATTGCACAAAATAGAAAAAAATGTAGAATCAAATAATTTTTGTATTCAATGTTTAGTACTCAAAAAACGGATTTTTTTTTTGTTTTGTATGCCACTTTGTATTTAACTACGAAATAGTATTGTAACTTCAATAAAAATGGCATGCATGCTGCATATGCAGTTTCAATGATAAGCAATTATCAAAGTTAAACAAAAGTGCAAATTTTTGTTTTGCATGCCATTTTGTTATTTATTCAATAGTATCATTTTGAGTTATAAAAAAGGCATGCCTGTAGCTACTGCACAACAATGGTCATTACTAGACCTTAAATCAGTTTATTATACCTTATGTTCAAATGGAAATGCGATTTCCAGTATGTCGTGCCTGCGGGCGGCGGTCAAATACTGTATGTTCTTAGGGTTAACTATCAACCCTTAAAATGGCATGCCGAGTAAAACCATTTGACCTTACCTGTCATCATTTCATTACCTATAAGTGGGTCTGTGTGTATGCCTGTGTTTAAAAATAATTTTTCAGATTTATGTTTGTAGGTACTGCTGTATAGCTGTTTTGGCCTTTAAAAACATAGACTGTAAACCGGGTGTAAGCAAGTGGGCTGAAAACAGCACCTTGTGCTACACCAGCGGACATGTTTTGGACGTAGAGTTTATGGTATTATCGCCTATATTACTTCCTATTAAAACAATAGGGGACATGAGCGAGATTGACTAGCACTATAGTTTGTCCAAGCTAACATTTTTAGGTTGGCAATGCGAATATCCCTACATATTAGTAAATTTTGTTTTTCAGATTTAAGTTGGCTGATATCAGAATTTTAGTCAGGTCCGTACTGAGAAAGGGAGTTTCAAAATTTTAATATCTTAAAAAATTTGTTGTTAGATTACAGTAACTAAATTTATCAGTATTTTTTTCTGTTCATATATTTGCATGAATTGTGAAAGCTTGATGTTTGGCCATAATATTTTATTAAAAAATATCATTTTCGCCTATATAGTGCAGATTAATAGTTATTTATTAAGTGTTTGTTATTTAGAAATAGTTTTCACTATTTTACACTTTTTGTACACACTTAGTCCTAAAATACACCTTGAATTAGAGCGCTTAGGTACGTAAATAAAATGAAAAATTGTCTACACTATTTCTGAATAACAGACCTGTTATGTTTTGTTATATTTGCAGCAAAACTCTTTACAGTTGAATTGATATATCCTGATAAAATATCTCACTATAAGGGATGGTTCAATATCCCTTATTATGCAATTTTACTATGTTTTAAAGATGCCTAAAGATAAATCGATTTATTTCATCTGATATAACTTCTATAGCTGCTTCCTATATTAAATAATAAAATAAATAAAACAAACCAGTAATAATAATTTATTTATTCAAACTATCATTAACACAATCAGATGCTTATATTTTATAAAATAAATTTATTAAAAAAGTTGGAAGGTCGTGTTTAAGGCTTTAGAAGTGGCAGTGTCCATCAGGGGTTTTTATGAGAAAAGCAAACGTATGCAATGACGAAAGAAAAATGTATGCAATCTGCATTTGAAAATATTCTTAAAAAGAAACAGGTCTTCTACAGCTTGTCGGTGTGCAAGAGAAAGCTTTTTTGTAAAACTGTGATAATTTATAAGGCAAAACAAAATTTTATTAGAGGATTGTAAAAGTGCTTCACCTTGTAAATATAAAAAAATGAGCCGTTCAATTTTTCCTTAAGTGTAGGAAAGTACATTTTTTTTCTAGCGTATAATTCGTCATGAGAATGTTTAACCTTTTCACTGAAATATTCATCATCATCCTGCCAAGACCTGCGGAAAGAGCTGTTCGAGAAGATCCAGGTTTCATCGAGGAACACCCAAAAATTATTATTATCTCCTAAATCTTCATTTTCCATAAAACCTTTTGAAAATTTCCTTCTCATGCTTAGCACATTTGGTTTTTCCATTAAGCTTAAGTTACTTATAAATTTCATATTTTGCTTCTTATATTGTCAGCAACTGCCACTATGGGATCCTAAAAAATACATTCATAAATATATTTAAATCTTAAAATATTTGACACATCTAAGGATGTATTTTTAGATTATAATACTATTAAAACGAGTTATTTTACCTTATGCAACTATTCTGATAGCATCATTTTTCAAAAAATATTTATTAGGTTATAGGTATTTTCTTACCTCGGACTCATCACAGCTCTGAAGTGGCTTTCGAAGCTTTTCCGAACTGGAAATACAGTAATCACTGTGATTCATACTCTAAAATATCTATTCTAGTGGTTTTTTTCTTAAAACCAATAAAAATAAAAACTTAGTCCAGAATAAAATAAATTATGAAATATAAAAAATGTCAATTAGTCCACACCAAAAAAAAAACTCTGCAGAGTAATCTCTAATCTCACTAATTACTTTAAAACACGAAATAACACACCCAAACACAAGAAAAGATTGAAACGTCTTTAATCCATTACTGGGCGATTTACGCCAATCAGCTGATTTTGACGTTGAGTCTAGTGATTTTTGTTTTTGAAATAGCCTGCCAACGCAAAAATGTTAGCTTGGACAAACTATACTAGATATTGCTACTTAAGTTATTAATATTATTTTTTTAAAATATGGACAAATAAACAGTTAATGTAGTAAATAAACTTAGAACTACTTACAACATCGCAAATTTAACATCAGATTCACACAAAGCATAAAAATTTCTTTGGCCTGTTTTAAATTCTTATTTTGTCTTTGCCGCCAAGGCATTGCTAAACTTGGTAGCAAGAAACCAGACCCAGCCGTACATACATATAAATACAAAGGAATTTAAAAAAAGACGCAACAATTCCAAAAGCAGACACCAACATAGGCGCCGTATGAGAATTTTTGTAACACCTACCTTTTATAAAAAATAAAGATTTCACGAAAAAAAAACATTCTGATCGTAATTTTGTCTTATGTCCACTTACCGTCAGATAAATAACTGAATAAAATTGTAGGTAATAATTTTTTTATTTTATGGTAAAGCGCAAGATTAAGGCTACTGCGTATACTTGCGAACTTCTCGATTTGTCTTTTTTATCTTGGGGAAGTTCAGAAAACTGAAGGCCTAAGTATAGTTTGTCTCAAAGTATACCGTGTTAGCTCTTGTTTTAAAAAGTTCTGCACTTGTATCCTCATGATAATCCAAGCTAGAATCCTTAATATTCTTTGCAGACAACAGCAAGCAGTTTGGGACAAATCCGTCTTCTGAACCAGCGTGTATTATGGTAATGCGTTTTCCTTTATTTGAAGGTGCTTTCGTCTGACAGTTTTGACTGGAATCAACCCATCCTTTGGATACTGTGTCGTGTGTATCGAACCATGTTTCATCAAGGTAAATTATGGGTATGTTTTTTAACCTGTATCTTTTAATTTCTTGAAGGTAATTAAATCTCCAAGTGCGTAATCTGTGCGATTCCATTACTACTTGTCTTTTGTCTATTTTGCGGTATTTAAATCCCATTTTACAAACAACTCTATGGAGGGTGGCACGGCTAATATTTATATTGGTTTCGTCTTCGTCTAGCTTCTTTTTCAGTTTATCCAAGGTAAGAATAACTCCGATTTCATAAAGACAATATATTTTCCTTCTTATTAGGTCCTGATCTCTACGGTGAGATTGAAAATCACTACGTTTTTTTCTTTTGTTCAATTCTTCACTAATAATAATATCCCTTATCGATGATATTGAGTTTTGAAACCCTAAAGGGTTTTTTTAAAGCTTCTTGTTTAATCACTGTTTAAAAAGTTTCATACACATTTTCCACAACCTGTTTTGACCAATGACAAATGATTTCGACGCCATATTATATCTCGTAAAACAACTTTTTCGAAACGCACAGTAAAACGTTTATTCAACACTGCACTAAATATTAGCCAAATATTTATATGCCTAATGGTTAATACTCAAGAAATACCTGACCACTGCCCTTTATAAACAAATGGATTTACCCAATAACAATAGGTAATAAATTTTTAAAGGTTTATTGTGTATGTCCTCAAAAGCCATAACGATATACTTTGAAAAGACTATATAATTTTACCGTTGTTCCTTTGTTTTCAGGATTTTGGCAGCCCGCAAAATTGGGGCCAGGCTTGCACATGTGATAGGGAAATTGTTCTATTCTAAAGAGCATTTTAATTTTAGGTCACTTATTATTTTACATTATTATTGTTTAAAAAGTTAGATCAATTCCTTTCTTGTAATAGAGTTAAACATAAATAACGCAACTATTTTATTAAAAAAGGAATAAACACATTAGTGTAGCAATCTGCCTCTGTCAATACTCCCACCTTGTCAATAGTTTCAGCAACAGATAACTAGAAAATTCGCAGCGAAAAGAAAAGACGACAATGTCAAATTATGTTTCCGTGTCAACAAATTATTTTTTTTTAAGTGACGCACTTTTCTGGTTTCGAAAATTTCAGGATAGTAATCAAAGACGTTTTACGATACAAACTCGGTGACTTATTTATAGGTTGCTTTGCTTTCACTTTTCTTGGCCTCCGTCGTGAACGTTCAGAGGTCTCCTTTCCAGACACGTTGTTACAACTGAGCTTTCCGCTTGTAGATGAATTTCCCAAGTCGGGTTCTGTAAACAAGAAATTGAACTTTTAAAAACTAAATTCTGACAAAAATTTCATGCAGGGCAAAACAATGGCCATCCGCCCAGAGACTGTTTGTTATCACGCATAACGTTTTCTCAGTACTGCCTCTTGCTGAGCGCAACCATCTTCCGCCATTGAAAACCCCGTCGTGGGGCCTCAGAGGAACAGGTATGGGAAATCTTCGTTCACAGCGCCCTTAGCCCCAAGAAGGATCCATCGTTTCTTGTTTTTCTCCTTGACCCGATGGCAAAAGCTGTATACAGCCCCTTTTAGCCGCTTGGAAAAAACAGTAGTTTTTTTTTGCGACATTTTACTGATCGGAGGTCAAAAAGGAACTGCATTTATAGGTTATTCTGTCGACTACCGACGCCACAACTGGGCTATTACAATAAAAGAAGAAGAAATGAAGTTAACGAGAGGGTACATGGCACATGTGCTACGAACTGACGTCAAGCTTACCCATTTGAATATAAGATGTCCAATAAGGCGTGTCTGATTTTAGCACTATTTATGTTGCTAATTATTCCATTATCCTTTGTCAAGCAAATTGTGTTAATATTTAAAAAGGAAAGGGGCCCGCAAAGTTTAAAAATTTTTTCACCCTTGCCAGAGACCTTAAAAAAACCCTAGAAATATTCTGCATATGTCAAATTATTGGTTAAAAAAACCAAGATGAGCATATTTTTTGGTTTTTCGAAAAATATTAAAAATCACCCCTAGTTAGGGTTTGATAAGATGGCGCAAAACTGAAATATATGAATAATATCAATAAGAATAAAGGCGATTCGTACTGTATTTTTAAAATAAAAAAAATCTTACAAATAGAAAATAATTTATTTTAATATTAAGAGGGGTTAAATTATCCCCTAAATATGAAAAAAAAAAACAAAAATACTTTAAAAATCTAGAAAAAACTACTAAGATATTCTAAATTATTAGAAATTTAAATCGTGTACTTTCCACCAGTATCTATAAGAAAACTCCCTGTAACGAAGGGGAACTACCCCGCTTTAAATTAAAAAAAATTTTTGAATTTCTTATTTATTACATTTTACCTTAGTAGTTCATCCCCTCGTTTCAGGGGGGGAACTACTGGTGGGGGGCACGATTTAAGTTTCCAATAATTTAGAATATCCAAGTGGTTTTTCCTAGATTTTTTAAGCAATGATTTTTAATTATTTTCATATTTAGGGGACGATTTAACCACCTTAGCAAGTTTAAGGGTGGACTTTCAACTATATTACGCCCTCATTAATATGAAAATTAATTATTTTCTATTTTTAAGACTTTATTTTATCAGAAAAAATACAATTAGAATACTTTTATTCGTATTGATAACACAGGCACACAAAAAAGTTCTGAACCAAATATGTGAAGTAGGTACCTTCCGGTATGTTTTTCGGTGCGCTAAAAACGAATCCTAAGTCAGAATTTACCCATCACCCTTAGATTTTGCCCCGGAACCCCCCAGAGCCCCCCCGAAGGATCAAAATTTTATTCATAAGATTGCATAAGATTTTAAAAATAACAACTCTTTCTAACCCTTAGTTCTACTTAAAAAACTGAACATCCATGACCGTTTTATTGCGTCAGATTGTGTGCGAACGACAACTATAACTAAATCAATAACTGTAAGAGTGCTGTGCCAAGTGTAAAGTTTTGTTAGAGTAAATTAACAATATAAATATTTATCCTGGAATAATGGATTTAAGATCATTGCCTGTAAGTTAAATGTCTTTTTTTTATTTATTAAATATATAAATATATATATATATATATATATATATATATATATATATATATATATATATAAAATTTTTTATATATATATATATATATATATATATATATATATATATAAAAAAAAAAAAAAAAAAACGCCGAAATGCTTAATTTTTAGTAATAGGTTTGGGGGCCGCTTACTAGGGATGGCGATATTCGATGGTTAGAGCTTGATACCCTCGATCGTTAGTAAGGGATGTTCAACTTTCGTATATATCGATCGCCTTGTATAATGTTATGATGCAGGATCAAGTGCTTATATTATTATGTAATGATCCCTTTAAATATATAACCCAAACAGGTCACCTAAACGGTAAAGCATGTACGAGCTGCAAGGGGTAATTTTAAAGTTTTTTTGGTTTATTCAGCAGTTTAGGCAAGGCAGGCACGGCGCACAGTCGCACGGATAATACTGGTCTAATGGTACACTCTTCGGGTTTTCGTCCCACTCCCCATCTATTTTCTCAATTTCCATCGAAATTTACATATTTGTGCCCATCTCAATTGTTTATATCCACCTAAACTATCAGCTTGAATTCAGAGAATCGATCTCAACTTTGAAGTCATAATTATGTGTTATTAAGAATAATAAAAAAAAAAATAAAGAACAACTGAAAAAATAAATAAATAAAAGCTGTACAAACAACTCTATTTCACTGGAATATTGATGATAGAAAGGGGATTTAAGGCTAATAAAAAAAGGGAGTCCTCAGGTACTAGGTAGGTAGAGATTTTAATTTTCAAATAAAGTCCTGACTTCTGAGAAAGCCTGGAAACAAGTTAGAATGGTACATAACTACGAATACGGAATACTTCTCAAACTATCGATAGGGGTCTTTCCAAGGGATACCCTATCGATGGCTAAATACTATCGATAGTACAGATAGTGCTATCGACATCCCTATCGCTTATTCGAGCGAGCGTCCATCGAGAGAAAATACGTAAACGAACACTGTTGCCTAAGCTATATCAATGGTAATAGTAATTAGGAATTATTTCTGTGGGAAATGGCCCAAATTCGTTGTAAAAAAAAATAATTTAAAATGGTTTTTTGCTGAATAATAAAATTTTAATTACGTTAATTTTTACTTTTACCGATTGATTTTTTTTTACAATTTAAAAATACATTAATGACTAGTTTTTTAGAATTAAATAACTTTTATTCTTATTTGATTTCTTGCATATCGTGTTGTTGCTTTTGCGTTGTGTTTATCTGTAGTAGTAATCATAAAACATTAAAATGTGTATTCTTGCTTACGTTTTTCAGGTGCGTTTATATATTTGTCAATAGCATAATTTCTTTTGTACTTACATTCACTGAACTGAATTTGAAAAATTCAAACTTTTCCCGCTATTCGAATCTTTCAAATTTAACATTTGACGAACAAAAGCTAACTATTAACAAGCCGTAGCTCGGTCTATATTGGTTGTAGAGAAATTATAAAAACGTTTTTTTCTAGTTTTTTTTATAAGCGACAATTTTTCTCTCTACAGTTTTTTTGATAAAATGCATATTTTTAGAGTTATTCGTGAAAATCCATTAAAAACGTCAATTTATTCGTCGAAAAACTGTTACTTTTAATCGCAAATAACTCGAAAAATATTACTTTTACGAGAAAAATGTATAGAACATTTTTTACTTAAAATTACTTTGTTTATCGATTTCTGTAGGTAAAATGTAATAAAAAATTTCCACCCCCAAGATGGGGTAGCAACCACCCCCAGGATAAAAGCACACCTCGGCATGATATAAACTTTGATCCTTGGGCTATTCCCTACCCTCTGTAAAAGCTTCAGGTAAATCCATGCAGGACAAAAAATTCCTAGCCAAAATTCCTCATCTCCTGTGCTATTAATGGCAGCACACATAGGCTTGTATTAAGCCTACAAACAAGGTACCATGACTGCCGGGTTTTCAAATGTTAAACCCATTTTATCCCCCTATTCCGTCAACATTGCCCAACTACCAAACCGTGCAAATATTGTGTCACAGTACCTTTTAGACAACCGCAGACATTATGGAAATAACTATTACCTCTAAACTACCCTTATTAACGTCTCAATGTCATTCAGACAAGACCTACAGTTTGACGTGAATTCCGAACCATACCCAAAGGCACAAGTGCCTGTGAACCTGTCACACTATTTAAACTATGAAGAATTTTAGAATATATTACATAGGAGTTGTCAGAGTTCTACTAGAAGCCATAAGTAAAGTATTTACCAAATATAATTTTAAAAGCACAAAATAGACCAACATATATAATAATAATAATTTATTGGTGCTTATAAACAAAAGTATTTACACAAGTCATTAAGTCAAAGAAAACAAACCAAAAAAATAAAAAATAAAAAAGAGTTTTATTCGGATAAGCAACAAAATTTTGAGCACCTTTTTTTTCGTCGTCCATATCAAATTAAAGCAACTCCATATTTAAAAAAAAAGAAATAGTTTTTGGTGTGTATTTTTCCTGTGACTTACTTTATATTTACATGGGAAGATATAAATAAATTAATGTGTTCGATCTATTACGCAAAACAATTTTTTTTAAATTATTTCTTTTAGGATACATGTGATACATTTCTCATGTTTTGACTCTTTCTATTGTTTTTTAAATAAACTTTGATCATATATCGTTTTTCTTTATTAGTAAAGTTCATTCTTAACCAAAAAAATTATTTACAATGTATCAAAATGTTACAAAAACTGCAAAGGTCCTATGGCGCTTATACCAAAAAATAAAATTGACGATGGTGGCCGGAAGATAAAACGTCGGATGACAAATCCTCAAGCACCATCATGTAGCGGGGAATAAGTGAAATAGTAAATGAGCAATTAAGTTTAAAATATTTAATTTTTAAGGAACATATTATGTTGTATTGATTTGCTAATAAATTACATTAAATATGTAGAGCAAGTTGTCTAACATTGTCGTTTTGAACAAAATAAGTTCTACATATTTTACAACTTAAGTTTATTAGTATTCTGATTGCTGCCTGACTTAAAAAAAAAAACTCTAAACACGATGCAGGATGCAGGACGTATGTTAGACCTAGAGCCGAGAGGGTTGCATGTATCATAGGCCCCACGCCGAGGCTTTGGGGGCTGATAGACATCGTTATTTTCCACTTTGAATTCTTGGTATGGCATCCCTAAAGTGTAGCTTTAAGGAGGGGTGAATTTTTTAAAGTGTAAGTAATATCCATGCCCCTGGGTCATAGGCCCCACTTTGATTCTTGTTTTATGTCTTCAAGGAGGTCGCCAAAGTCCGCGAACTCAATGTGCCATACCAATATGGCGTCACTTAAGATCCGCCATACTGACCGAAATGTGTAATTTTTCCACTGTGGACATGGATCATGGGCCACACACTGTTGTTTCGTGATCATTGTTAACAATAAACTGTAGAACAAAGATTTCAAAACGCCATACCTCTGGGGCATCGCCAAGTGACCGCCATAATGGGGCGTTTATTGCTAAGATGACATGTTTGCCCCATTATGTCTACAGTGGAAAAATTACACCTTTCGGTCAGTATGGCAGACCTTAAGTGACGCCATATTGGTATGGCATATTGGGTTCGCGGACTTTGACGACCTTCTTGACGACATAAATCAATAATCAAAGTGGGGCCTATGATCCAAGGGCATGGATATTACTTACACGTTTGAAAATTCACCCCTCCTAAAAGCTACACTTTAGGGATGCCAAACCAGGAATTCAAAGTGGGGCCTATGATACATGCAAAAACCTCTCGGCTCCAGGTCTATGTGGACTGTGAAATAAACATGAAGTGTTTAGGTCAATACAAGCCTAATTAATGTAGAAAATACCACTTTCGTCTTAAACTTGGGAACTATGGCTTCAAATGTTAAAATTCATTTTGAAGGTACTAATAATGTACCAATACAGACAAAGGATCAAACTGCCAATGATCTTTTTTTTTTTGGTAGAGACATTAATACACTAGAGCACTGAAAGAATAACAGACTGACCATGTTTTTCATAATCTAGGAATATAATAATGTGTAAAGTTCTTGAAGCATGACATTTTTTAATTTGCAATATTTTTTCGTTGCAGGTATGCCATTACTGAGCAAATGTCAAACTCCTGTTCCTATACACACTGGTGTAGCTAGGATTTTCAATTTTTTTTTAATCTAAAAAGTAAGACATGGGTCTCACATAGAATATATATATATACTAGATGCTATTGTCCTCAAGGGGAACACTTTGGTAAAAAATATTTTCATTTTGAAATTTGTGAAAAAATAGTTACTTTTTTTTTACCCCCTTCCTCCAGAAAAAAGCGAATCCTCCAATTGAATTGTTAGGGGCGCTGAGCACAAATCTAAAATGAGTTTTTTTGGCCAACCCATAGTTTTTGAGTTATAAGGCTTCCAAGTGGACTAACCCCAAAATTCTCATAGTCAAATCCCAAAACTTGGGATTTGAAGATAAAATATAATCAAATTTACAAAAAAAAAACAAATTAAGGTTTTACTTTTGAAACTTAGATATTCTTTGGGGATGGAAGGAGGGTAGAAAAAAATCAACTTTTTTTCACAAATTCCAAAATAAAAATTTTCTTTACCAAAGGTTTCCCCCTGAGGCTAATAGCATCTGGTGTGGGTTGCATGTCTTATTTTCTAGATAAAAAAGTTTGAAAATCCCAGCTAAACCAGTGCCTGTACACTGTTCTCCATAAATATTTACTTATTCTGCTCCAACTAGATCAAGAATGTAAAGAAATATGACTTACCACATTGCTCTGATCTGTATTATCCAATGCACAAGCAGTTACAAACTCTTGTCCTTTCACTAGTTTAACAAATGAACATCTTGGAAACCATCTTGCATGTTCTGTCCATGGATCATCATCAGGGTCCCAGTGTCTCAATCCCCCATCACAGTGAAAACATCTCACTTGATCACCAATACCTTTTAAAAAAGATGTTAGGTATTACAAACATTATACAACCACATGGTAAAAAGTAACAGTTCTACAAAATCATTATTAATAATTATTAGTTCTTTTCCCTATGTCATTACTAAATTTAACTTAATTTATTTTGCTTAATATAGCTTACCTTCATAATAAAAGCCAGCTTGTGATAATAAATCAGGTGTTTGAATTAAATTTGGTGACCAAGACACAAATGACCTTAGCCGAGATTCTACAGTCCCATAGTCACCTCGCTTGGGACCATTATGCTTCTGAACACCTAACTCATCTAAGTTGCCATCCACATCACTATTAATTATATTAACATTTTGAAATGGTGCTTTGCTAGTAACTCTATCCTGACTAAATCTTACTGCGGGGTCTGTAGAATTTTCTAACCTAGGATTAATTGTTGTAATGACAAATGGACATGATGGAAAGTGTCTTTTATGTTCTAGATCTGGGATATCTCCTGACTCCCAAGCTCTGACAATTCCTTTGCAAAATGCACATTTGGTATTGTCACCATCTCTAAGATAGTAGAATCCTGCTTGTGCTAAACTTTCAGGGGTTACTATATTCGAAACAGGCCAGTTTTCAAAAGAAGCCAATCTTACAGCTTCATTTCTGTAGTCTATAAAGGAAGATGAAGGTACACTTGAAGGTGAAACTAAGGAAGGAATATTTCCTGAGGTAGAAGGGTTAAGAACAAAAGGGCACTGGGGACTAGAAGCTTTATGTCTGGCCATCACTTGATCTCCATAGTTCCAATCTGATATTTTTAAATGACATGCGAAACATTCTACTTCGAAACCCTGTTTAGTTGAAAAAAATCCGGCTTTGGCAATTCTTTGAGGACTAACCGCTGAATCTCCGGGCCAGTCGCTGAAAGTTTGAAGGCGGTTTTCTTCCACGTTCATAGTAATTTATGTTGTCAAACACTGGTTTAAATTCACACACATAATATTTTTTAATATAAGGACATATCGAGACAATATTATTTATCACTGTTTTTTTTTCAGTTAATGATATGGATTTTGATATTTTTACCTCTGCCTTTTGCTGTAAACAGCTGATTTTGATTAACACGTGTGAACTTTTTGATAGAGGGCGCCAGCTCTCGAAATATCAAATTCTTTCTTTTGTCGGAATAATTTCTCACATAACAGAAACAAATTTCTTTAAAGTTTAATGTAACCCAAACTAACAATTTCTTATTAACATATTATGCGGTTATTTCAAGGAAGTTTAAACCTTTAAACTTCCTTGGGTTATTTCCAAATCTTATTACCATCTTATCACGTTAACAGTTTGTATGGTTGCATATGTTACAAAAACAAGATTGAGATATCGAGACCGAGACTCTTACTCATATGGTCGATTAGTCGACGGGAAAAAATATCCCACTCGCTGATTGGTCGGTGGGGCATATACACCATATTATACACTTATTCTTTATTCTCTTTTACGCATGCTGTTCGCAACGACTATATACAAGGACTTCCCAGTTTGCCGAATTTGTCTGCCAAAGTCAAACTCGCTGTGACGTCACTACCGGTGCTGGCAGAAAACGCGTCTATGCGTTATATAGCATTTTCTGCGAATTTAGAAAAAAATTCTTAATGCAAAATAAATTTTAAGCAAAATCAGGATCCTATACATTTAAAAATATTGTTTTTAAATTCAAGAGAAGGGTAATATAAAATTTTATATTTGCAATAAATAATATAGAAACAATAAATCACAATAAGCATAAGAAAAATTTAGATATTTTTAATTAAAGTAAAAAAAGTAAAACATTTAATTTTTGTTTACAGTTATAAAAACCTAAAATTATAACTTAAACATTAAACAAGAATAAATCTCCTGCTCTTACAGGCGATTAAACAATAAGCCTATTTGCTCAAAGAGTCGTGACCATTTACCTTTTATGTCCTAAATCGAATTATTACACACAATTAACAAAACGAAGCGAATGTTTATTTGTCTTCTCTAGTCCAAACTACACTAAAAGTACTTTTATAAACACCAGTTGTTCAACAAAATCAGAACAGAAACCAGAAAACCCATCAAATCACACACAATCCAATGGGCAAATGAATGTAAACAAAAGTAGTTAGCACCGGTGGTGGCGTCACAGCCGCTCCCCGCTGCCGCTAAATTTTACAACGTACGTTAAATAGAAGTGAGCCTGGGACTGAGCAGTCCTTTAGTATATAGTCGTTGTGCTGTTCGTACGGTTAAGGGGCCAGGCTGCCTCTATCAAGTATATGCTCGAAAAAAAAAACTTACATTCTTCGAGCAGATACCTGTAAAGGCAGCCTTGCCGCTCGGTCGTGAGAAAGAGAAGGAAAAATAGTAGTGTCAAAGAGTAAACCCTAACTATAAACCAATATACCGATAACGCTCATAAGTTGTAATATATTTTAAGCCAACAAGAATGCACTACCAAACATAATAATTTTCCATAAATCTATTTCACGATGGAGAGCTCACTGCATGAGTGAAATTCTAACTTTTCACAACAACTTTGATCTAAACACCAATAAAAGGTTTAAAGCATGGGTATGCTGATATCTGAAATGGACATATACGTTTTTACATGGGACGTCGAATATGCCTTTCTCTTTTCTTGGCTTCAATTATTTGTCAATGTACAGTATATTGGTTTATAAGTATATGGAAAATTAAAACATTAAAACTAAGGTCTTTGATGTAACCTCAAGTGTAACCTCAGAGAAAGAAAGGTATTTTTCTCACTCCATGTGGTGAGCAGATCATGGAGACTAAAGACAAGAAGGACCATCTCTTATTTCTGTTTGCCATAAAAGTGGCCCTGGAATAGCATAAAGCAATGAACTTGAGCGGAATTTTATAAAGAGAAGTTTAAAAAAGGTCCCCTGAAACACAACGCGCACAGAATCTTAATTTACTGCAGTGTGAGGGCTATTTTTGTAACCTTCGAGCATATTCTAACTTGGAGGAATAAAGCAAGCACTGAAAACGTGGTCGCATTAGAAAGATAAAGCAACAGACATCGCTGTTGCTATCTCTTTTTTACAGGGTACCTGATTTGCCAAATATTTGAATTGGCGAATCAGGTACATTGTCAGAGAGAGATATCAGCGGCGATAACTGTTGCTTTTTTTTTAATGCGATCACGTTTTCAGCGTTCTGCTTTATCCCTCCAGGTTAGTATATGATCGAAGTTAGTAACATAGAGATGGCCCTTCTTGTCTTTAGTCTCTGTGGAACAAAGACAGCGGCAGTAGTAGTAGCCGACAGCTGTGATTCGTGATTTGTTATTGACAGGCTGTAGACTGTAGATATTTGTATTATTTGTTATAACCCTATTTTAGAACAATTGTTTAATTTTTGTTATTTTACTTGATTTTTTTATATTTATATTTTAAAATATGTTAAACACTAGCTCTTTATAAGTATTTTGCTGTTACTTTTTGTATAGGATGAAGCAATTTTTGTTATTCAAGTTAAGATAAATATTTTCCCTGTGACAAAAATAAAAATATTTGTTCATTTATCTAGGGAGATCAAAGTTCAGTTTATATTTTGTGCTATCATCTTTAGTTCTTTTTGATTTTAGTAGTAGCAAGAAACTAAGACAATAATGTCCCTTTCCAAACTTTGCAAGGTAAAAATTAAATTATTAGTAGGTAATATCCTGTAAGTTTTAATAAATTGTGTATTTATAATTCTGGATTTACTGCTCGACCGACGGTCAGCATTAGCAACGGCCAAATGTAGCCATATTATAAAAATATATGATCAACTACAGCTGATAGACTGCTACATGCTTTGCACTAAATCCAGTCTAAGGTAGACAGCAAATAAAATGATCAATATGTTACTAAGGTTAAATCCTATTGCATTAAGGTTTCTTTTCTAATTAAAACTCAGATCAGTCATGCCACCTTCTTTTTCCAAGGTATAAACTTTCTTTTATCTTTTTTACCCCAAACACTGAATTTTTTTTAGCTGAGCAGGTCCTAGAGCAGAACAAACCATTGCCTTTATAATAACCATAAAATATTTTGGACTGGATGGCATACCAGCATCATTTTAAATATCTGCTCCTAAGCTTGCATTTTCCTAACTTACTTCTTTTGAAATTTTTATAATGCAGGCTGTGAGCAAAGAGTTCTTAGACTCTTCTTTTTATAATGACCTATATCTCTTCACTATATTTTATTAGGTGACACTATACAACTTATATGTATGTTTTTCTAAGCTTGGATTCATTTTAGGTCATAAAATCGAGCTCGAGATGTTACGCAACCAAAGCAAGCGCGAACGATGTCGTTATAGTATCAGCTGTTCGTACTCCTATGGGCTCATTTTTGGGATCACTCTCCTCTCTGTCTGCAACACGATTAGGAGCAGTAGCAATTCAAGGGGCCATTGAAAGAGCAGGAATACCAAAGGAGAAAGTTAAAGAGGTTCTCATGGGAAATGTATGCCAAGCAGGGGTTGGTCAAGCTCCAGCTAGACAAGCTACGATTTTTGCTGGTCTCCCAACATCCACTATTTGTACAACGATTAATAAGGTAATAAGGTACTTTTACTATTATTATTAGAGTTTTGGTAGTAACAATAAATAATTAAGTATATGTACCAGCACAGGATTCCCTAAATCAGGGGGGAAACTCACTCTTGCAATATATGTACGCAAGGGTTGCATTAATAATGTGCATTATTTTGCAATACTTTACATCACTGGACATTAATATGCATCACTCGCATTATTTTGGCATAAATATGCATTACTCACATTATTTTGGAATTAATATGCATTACTCATATTATTTTGGCATTAATATGCATTGCTTGCAATATTTCAGCATTAATATGCATTACTCGCATTATTTTTGAAATTAATATTCATTACTCTGCATTGTTTTAAATTATCCTTTTACTGTTTCCAATTCTTTCCTTCGACATTGAAAAATAAAGTGGTGCATTAATTTGCATTATTTTGTCATTAATATACATTACTCGCATTATTTTGACATTAATATGCACTACTGGCGTTATTTTGGCATTAATATACATTATTCGCATTATTTTAAAATTAGTATGCATTACTCGCATTACTTTTGGCATTAATATGCATTACTCACATTATTTTGGCATTAATATGCATTTTAAAAAAATATTTTGGCATTAATATGCATTACTCGCGTTATTTGCATTTTTATTCGATAATTTTATTTTAAACTGTATATGTCATGATGACATTACACACTTTTTAAAATTTTAAAAGTACCACATTTCTGTAGTTTTATATTTTATCAGAACGGCAATGCATATGCCTGCCTAGGTAGGTCATAGGTTTGAAAGTAGGAATTTAATCAAATTAACTTTTCACAAAATTAAATGCAGCAGATTGCTTTTTAAGTCCCTTACTATTGTTGGACTGTTGGACTAAGTGGCATGCGCGGCAGAGGTAAGACTTCTTCACTGTCTTTTTTTAAGCTGGGACAAAAGGAAATACTTATAGTTTAGTTAAAAATTCTTTTATCATTTCTTTAAAAGCGTCAAATTTGCCAGCGAATTATCAAAGTCAAATATTGTTATAACAAAAAAAATCTTGTTAACAGAGATTATAAAATTTAACACTAAAAGACCAATTATTTAACAATGATATCAAAGTAAAATACATTCAGGAAATTTAAAATTATTTCTATATACAAACTATATTTATTTAAACCCTTAACAATCCATGGATTTGTAACCTACTTAAATTGTTTGTACATGAGTGTTCACTTTGAAGCTATATTCAGGCTAACTGCCGTAATTAGGTATGGTTAAATGTATTTGTTATTATCAATAAGGAATTCGATAATATTATTTTATTTAGTCCAAAGCCGATGAAAGACTAATAATTCAATCAATTAATCAAAATATGCTTTATTGTCTTAAAAAATATATATTTTCATAGGCAAAGCGTCTTAGGGACTAAAAAATATCCCTATGGTATACAAATTAATAAATATATATGTATAAATAAATAATAATTAAGACAGAGAATTATAAAAAATTATTAAAATTATACAATTAATTAAGAATTTACAGTAATAAAAAAAGTATAATACATTTGACATTGACTATTACAAACAGAGATTCCAACATAAATGAACAATTACTGTAACCAACGATTCTTGTAAACTAAGTCACAAACATAATTACAACAATCTTTATGCATCTGACTAAGTGTCTGCATAAAATTCATCCAAATTATAATATGCCTTTACTTCCAACATCTTTTTAACTGATTTTTTAAAGTGTTTAATATCTTTTATATTTCTCAAAGAAACCGGTAGATGGTTGTACATTTTTAAAGATTCATATATTATAGACTTTTTTGTAATAGAGCTTGCAGGTATTGGAAGTCTTAATTTATTTAAACTACGTGTGTTATAAAGGCTGCATATTTCATTGTCTTTATATTTCTTGTAAATAAGCATGGTCGTCTCTAATATAAACATACAAGGCAGAGTCAAGATTTTTTCCCTTAGAAAATACGGCCAGTGTTCTCTCGGTAGGATTCCGCACATGAAACGTAAAGCTCTCTTCTGGAGTACAAACACTGATTGAAATAGCAGCCTACTACAAAACCCCAAAAAGCAATTCCATATCTTAGGTGAGATTCTACCAACGAAAAATAGACAGACTTTGCAAGTGACTGTCCCAGCTCATTGTAAACCACCCTGACCACGTAGCAGCCAGAAGCAAGTTTTCTATTCAATTTAGAAACATGTCCATTGAACTGTAGGTTTTTGTCAATGTATATACCGAGAAATTTGGTCACAGATTTGTTTTCTACTACACTAGTTTCAATGGGTATATTGTTGGTTGAAAATTTAAGATATATAAATAATTAGAGAAACAACATTTACAAATTAAAACTCCTATTAGTATAAGTAATGTTGCAAATATAAAACAACACACTAACAGGAACACAAAAAGATTAAAGTCAATTTAAAAAAAAATAAAACCGAAAAAATGCATTTACAAAACAAACTATGTCAGTTAAAAAGAAACACAAGGTATCAGTGTAGTACTCCTGCAGGTTGTATGCCTTATCGACCAGTAGGCTTTTTACTATATTTTTAAATAACGTTAAGAAAATAGTAGTTCTCAGACTGAAAGAGGTGATTGAAAATCTTCTTATTTCTATAAAATATAGAATTTTTGGTAAGGGTACTTTTTGGAATGGGGAGTGGTATGATTTTTTAATGTTATAAATTGCCTCATTATGCATACTGGAATATTTTTAATGTAGGAGAACCACAGTTTCCATAATGAAAAGACACGGTAATGTAAGGATTTTATTTCTGATAAAAAGAATTTTACAGTGAGAATTATGATGAAATATGTCAATTTGTACTAACCTCTGGTTGTTGCTCTTTCAGAGAGCCGTTTGTAGAATACATCCTTGATGGTTATAATTTAGAAAGAGTAGACACTGACAGTGGCCATACAGGATGTGCATTACTTAAATTACAAATGATATAAAAAAATTAAAATCTAATAGGTACTGTTTTCAGAAGGTTTAATAGTTGGTTTTACTCTTGTTTATTTTAAACGGTACAAAATTTACGATTGCGCCACTATACTTTAAAAATGATTGATTTTTTAATGTTTTCTCAAAACTGCTGTGAAGTGAATGGGTGCGATGTGAATTTCACGTTATTAGTGGCTGATCATTTTAACATTTATTTTTTAGAGGGAAATAATGATGACTTCAGAACATTTATACATAACACATGTTTAAAGAATATAGTATAATATGTTACTCGTTCCTCAGGGACAAGAGAATTAACCATTGATTTGGTTTCATAAATAGTGATTATTTGGTTGCAAGTGCTCTCCTGGCGCCTAAAATTTCGCAATTTAGATTATAGTGAAATAAATTGGTGCTTAAAAAATATTCGATCTAAATATTACAGTACATACAGCTATAACTATAAAACAATCAAATCAAATTTTGAAACTTTAAACACAATAGAAATATTGCTGTTTGCATAATTTGTGAAGAATAAAATATTTTTTACTATGAGGCTATTTATAACAATAGAAATAATTCAGAAGAGTTGTGGAAAACGTTACCAACAATGCTGCCTGTGACGAAGAATAGAACGATTTTAATGATAAGAGAAATTAGTGATCAAGTTGTTACTTAAACGGATGGGGTCCTAATACTTTAATTTTTTTTTATAAATACCATTAAAGTTATCGTTTCAGAAATAGACAAAAATAACATTTTTTCTCCTAAAACCTCCTTCCTTACACCATTCTTAGCATGTTATTTTTAATATGTCAAAAAGTCTAGTCTTTATGTTATTGACGTAAATTTTTTGAGAAATGCATTTGATAATATTAAACATCCCCCATTGCATATAGTTAATTTTTCTTCGGAGACGGGTACAATTCCAGATTTACTTAAGGTATCGACAATTATTCCTATACCTCAAGTAACCAACGCCTTTGACTCAAGACCAATTAATTCGTTACCATCTATCCAAAAGATAATAAAAAAATCAGTTTATGAACAAATGTTACAATTCATCAACATTCGTTCAGAATTTGGATCTGAAACTGCTGTGCAGTTCTTGCTGGAAGACTGGAGAATAAATCTAGATAAGAATTAAGCAGTTGGAGCTGTATTTCTCGATTTAAGGCGGGCGTTTGAGACAGTCAATAGACAGCGATTAATTAAGAAACTAGCATGTGTAGGTTTAGAGGGCACCATTTTGAAGTGGTTTTTTAGAAACTATGAAACAAAATTTAAGAATAAATACTATTTTAAAAAAGTATTAATATCTAACCAAAAATATCTTAAAAAATAAATAATATAGGACAAAAAAGCCATGTTCTCGTTATCACCATTTTATGTAGTCAAAACATTGCATTTATGTCTTAATGGGAAAAATATCTATTTTTAAAACTTAAAAGGAATTTTAATGGTCGATTCAAAATATTAAATCTTTGCAGATTACCTGGAGTCATGAGCTATAAAAAGATCTAAAGACATTAGAGTATTGCAATGAAAGAGTGAAACACCATTCATTTTTTTGGTGCGGTTTTACACATACGAAAATCATTCTCAAAATTATTGCCAAAATTGTGTAGAAAATTTAAATAACAATAATTATTTTTGTTTTACACGTTTATTAATACTGAGTAAAGTTTTTACAATAAAAATATTGAATTTATATTTTAAACTAGTGATGCGACTCGAACCCTGTTTTTACTCAAGTCATTTGTATGAGTTTGTCAAACTCGTACTCAATTGAAAAAAAATATTACTAGAGTCTATGCACTCGAGTTACCGAGTCAACTCGGCGCATCGACTTGATTCTGTTGTCACTAGATGTCACTTCACTACTCTATTTTACATTTTTACTTATTTATGCCGCGCCTGTACAAACCAAGAAAGACAGGTTTAAACTTGCATCTCGTAGTTCGCCGCATTTTAGTAAGAAAATATAAGGTTTGTTCCAACAAGAAATCCAGTATCCGAATCTTCTGACGATTGGAGTACAAGTTTTTGAACTTTACTGTCGAGGATAGAAATAGTTACTAACAGTGCAACGCTATCTGCGATCGTTTTGGGACTTGCAAATCAAAAGTTTTAGAATTTTTGTTTTAAAATATAACCCTACTTTTCTACTTATTATTTTTGTGATCAAAGTTAGCAAATATCATCATAATATCGTCACTCATCTTTAAAGATAATTAAATTTAATGATGTGCTTAGGAGGTGTAAAAATTAATGTTTTTGAATAATTAAACAACGAGGAAATAGAAAATGCTAAAGCACGTTTTACGCTATTCTAAATAAAGTTAGATTATGCAGAAAAATTAAATTAAGTTAAAATAAGTTAAAGTCACACAAGAAAAGATAAACATTATGTGATCAAATGGTTTTAATTATACACATAAATTACAAATTAAGTTAAGTTAAAGAGATAAACAACTTTTAACTTTCTTAACTTATTTTAATTTTTTAACCTTATCATAAAATGAAATAAACGTTTCCTTTTCAAAATAATTAAACTCCCACACAATAACATCATAAAATAGGCTTACAGAAACTTGTCTTTCCCATGCGTTATAAAAAAAGTAACAAAATTATATATTTTTTAGACAAATATTTATTTAAGAAGTTAACAAATTACCGGACAACTGCCAGAGAGTGCACCAATAAAATAGAAATCACGAAAACCCTATTAACAGTGATTTGCCCTACGTATGCTAAATTTGGTGTTATTTTTAAACTGATTGGCATGTTTTCACACAAATGTCTTAATTTATAATAACTTAATTTTGTTAACTTAAATTAACTTAAGTTTTCTGCATAATCCTACCTTAACAGTAAACATATAAAGATGAAACAATAAATATGAAACAGCTGTTAAAAATCAAAAATCCAGTGCCAAGATGTTCAATGCGCAAGTCAACCCAAACAGTTTTCAATTTAGGCCATGTATCAGAATTACCGTTCTGAAACCGTAACTAAACGATCCCAAGTTTTGTTGGTACACAAACAGGATCGTCCGATAACCTTCACGTCTCTGTTGGAACGCACTTTAATCACTGCGCATGAGCGTGATCGTTCGGTGGCTGTTTTTCGACGTGCTGGAACAAACCTATAATTTCCCCAGGGTTCCCATTTGGGTCCCATTTTATTTATTTTGTTTTATTAATGATGTAATAAGTGTTATTAAATTTTGTCAGTGTTTGCTATATGCCGATGATTTAAAGTTTTATGCTGTTATTCATTCTTCGTCAGATTGTCAACTGGTCCAACAAGAGTTAGATTGTTTAGTCGCGTGGTGTAACACAAATTTTTTAACTTTAAATGTAAATAAATGTAAAACAAAGAGATTTTATAAAAACCGTTCACCTGTGATATTTCAATATCACATAAATGATATTGCTCTGGAATCTGTGAGCCATTTTAATGATTTAGGTGTTATCTTTGACAGGGAATTAAATTTTAATTTACATGTGGATAGTATTGTGTTGAGAGGTTTTAGAATGTTGGGATTTTTAAAGAGAAATTGTAGTCACATAAACAACACAAAAGTAATAAAATTACTCTATAATAGTTTAGTAGGAGCGTTCTTAAATATAGTGTAATTTGGGCACCATTTTACAATTGTTATGTAAATAGGTTGGAACGCGTCCAAAATAAATTTGTAAAATTTTTACTTTATAAGTACAGATTTCCCTGTCAAAATTTAAGCCACAAGACAAGATTGTTGTTGGCAGGGATGTCAAGTCTGGAGTGCAGGCGAAAAAGAGCCTTATTGCTTTTTTTGCATAAAATTGTAAATGGTATAATTAACTGTCCCGTTCTATTAGAAAAAATAAACTTTAGAGTACCAAGTCGGCACACCAGATCTAGACATTTCTTTTCTGTAAATACCCACCAAACAAATTATGGTATGACGGCGTTTGTTGATCGGATAATTAGTAATTACAATAACAATTGCTCAGCCATAGATTTGTTTTGTGCTACAACAGAAACACTAAAAAGAAGCACATAGGAAATGTAATGTTTGTATTTCGTAGATTTTGTTTGTTATTAAGCGTTTTTTACATTTTATATATTTAATTTTTATATTTTAACTTATTTTAAATATGTTTTTTTTTTAATTAGTGTGTGTATATATATTTTTTGTTTTTGTTTATATTGTACTATTTGGAATCATTTTATTCTGTAATGTACTGACAAATAAATAAATAAATAATATAATGAAGGTATTTGTTTAAAATTGCTAAAAGAAATCTCACTCGAATTGCAAACTTGCAGTGTGAGTGAGATTTTACTTGAGTGACTCGAAAACTTGAATATAACTCGAGTGAGGTAGTAAAATTGCTTGAGTGACTTGAGTCACAAAATCCTATTCAAGTCGCATCACTATTTTTAACAGAAGAATTACAAAAATATTTAAGACGGGGATGTGGGCCTAAAACATAGTCTTAAGTAGATGAATTAAAATCTTATCGATCAATTTTATAATTTTTTGATTTGGTTTCTAAATATCATATTTTGCGTACATCAGTGATTAAAAACAGAAAGCTATTAATCATTTTAAGACCAAGGTATTGCAATATTTAAGATTTACAGTAAATAAATTATTATCAATAAATCTATAAACCTATATAAACTAAGATGTTTTAAACACTCATGCTTTCTCTCTTTATAAAATAAATTAACGGTTTTTACTTTGTAGTCACTTTTTTCTCGATTTTAAACTTTCTTTCTTATTATATTAAACTTTTTTTTAATAATTATATAACTAAAAAACAGTCAACTGCAACTTGCAACACCCAAGAGTAACAACTTCCGTGTATCTATTCCTAAACCTAATATATGTAATTAAACAAGACAAAAACCTTCCGTCTATATTTTTTCTATAGGTCAAAAGTTCGGGATATTTCCTTAAATTTATTTTAATTTACATAATGTATGTGGATTTCTTCATAAGGATATCTGCGACATGATTCTTTGGTAAGAAGTTTATATTTTCCGCAAACATTTGTAAAATTTAAGGTAGTGTTCCATTCATGATACCCACTGCAGCAGCCACTAAAGTGAAAAGTAGTGTTGTTAGGTAGAACATTAATTTCTTCAATTATTATGTCAGTTTTTTCTTTACTGAAGTCAATTACAACGTGATAGAGTTCTTTCTTTATTAGCCAGTAAAATTCATATAAGTTATATTTGTTGTAATTAATTGTATTCTCAGAAATTAAAGGTGGGATTTTGCAGTGCCAGTGTGCTAGTAATTCAAATGAGGAATGTACTGTAACCTGACATTCTCTTAAAGGACACTTGTACGGTCTTAGAGGACAGTTTTTTTTGTGAGTAATATAATTAACTAATGCAATTTTTTCTTTACATAGCGGCCAGTCACAAATCACCATAATTTTGTTAAACTCTTTGATTTCTGAAAACTCCGATATTGTGTTGCATTTTAAACAGTTGTTTGAAAGACATTTAGAACAGTAACCATGACTTTTCGGGCAAAAGTAAATTGATTCTGGATTAATTATATTGCATTTCATGCATGTAAAAAATTCATATGAAAGTTTTTTCGTTAGGTCAGTCAAAGACTGTAAAGATTCCTTCTCTTTCTGAAGCATAGCTTGTGTTTCTCTAAGTTTACTCTCAAGCTTAACTATTTGACTTTCACGCAGTCCTAAATTTTTGTATCTTTTATCCACCTCAATTTCTTTCTCTGTTACCTCTGTTTGGGTAAGAAGTACTTGACATGTCAGAGTTATCTCCGAAGTACCAAATTGATATCTTAGTTCTTCAGTTGATTTTTTAAAACATGTTTGAGATTCTAGATTAAACAAACCGTAGTCTATAATATCCAGCTTTGAAATTTCTGGGTTAGATGAAACAAAAAATTTGACTGCGAATTGCTTTGCTACAAAATACCTCTCAACTACTGAGACTATAGTAATGAGGAACTGCTTATTAGTTATCTCTGCCGTTATGAGAAAAATGGAACTCTTCTGAGGGAAAACAAGTGACTTACGGAAATCCGATGCGTTTAGTGTAAACTCAAATGCTCCATCCCATGTAAATTGGTCAGCATGCACTATTTCACAGTGATTTATAATTTGTAGCCATTTACCAGAAAATGAACAGAATAAACACTGGTTTTCCTTAAACTTGCAGATTTTCTCGTGTTGTATCGTTTCATTGGCATCCAGCAATTTCCCACAACCTTCAAAATGATTAATACATTTGTATAGGAAATGCGACGTGACCATATTGTATTTGGAAAAAGTGAAATTCTATTATTTGATGTACGGTGGTCATCGTAATTTATTGTTGGTCTTATTGTAAAAAATTTAATGGAATATACACAGCGACCACATATTTTATCTCCCCTCTTATTTACTGCAATTGGTGTGACTGACAGGTATAGAAAACATGATGAGCAAATTTGTTTTTGGAGGACGGAATTTGGTAGTACAGTTTTTTCAACCATGTTTACCTAAAAATTATAATTTAAAAGAAAATTTTTTGGAGATCAGAATAGCTGAAAAAAAATTATAACAATATTTCTTCCAACTCCACGTTTTTACTGGCGATTTATAAACTTGACCTTTCATTGCAGCTGCTGCTACTACTGTTTTTTTAAATTGCTCAAATTACAAGCCCCTTTTAAAGTTGGGGTTTAAGTGTCACTTGTTACCAGGCACTTTTCACTTTTGTTGATGTTCACCTATAGTCAAGAAAACGTGGCACAAAAATAGGCGTTACGAGGGGTATTTGGTGCAGTAAGATGGATTTGAATGCGGTTTTTTGCATTCGATTCGTATAAACGTCTAGAAACTTTGTGAACAAATTTAATTAATGGAAAATAAAAACTGCATTTGTGCATTAAAAAAATGCATTTTTAAAATGCATTTTAAAGTTTGCAATTACAAAAAATTTATAACTAGGTAAATAATGATGGAAATGAGCCCGAATTAGTTACTCGGGGGTTTTCGAAGTCGCTGAACACGAATATGATACTGACAAGAGCCTATGGAGTACCTGGTGCGCTCTAAGGATTCTATAAACGTCGTTTTCTGGAGTTTTACGAAAAATCCTGCTAATATCAGTCCAATTTCTTTACTCGGGGGGTTTTTGTGTTCGTCGAACCCAAATCTGACATTGGCAAACGATGCGGAGTACCCGGTGCGCCTAATCTTATGTGGATGCAGAAAACATGGGCTGATCTACAATTTAGCTTGTAAAAATTGTGCTGGCACAAACTGCACAAACATTAACTTTTATAGTAGAAAAGAAATATTTTCTGCTAAAATAGAAGTTCAAAATAAAAAATAAGAAGAAGAAGAAAAAAAAGCAGTGAAAATGATGAATACATTATTTTTTAATTGTATTAAACTTTCAGAAAATTGTATTTTTCATACTAAAATATTATTAAAAAACAATTTTATGACTAAATACCATAAGCAGAAATTATAGTTTTTAAATTTTAACAAATTTTTCTCAAAATTCCAGAAGACGACATGGATACCAACCTATCCGGACCCCAGGTACCTCGAAAACCATGATCTGGTACGGGGTACTAAAATACACGTTTACACGATCCTTAGCGCGCACCGGGTACTCCACAGGCCCTTGTCAATGTCATATTTGTGTTCAGCGACCACAAAGACGTTTTCACCATCCTTAGCGCGCACCAGGTACTCCGTAGGCCCTTGTTAATGTTATATTCGTGTTCAGCGACCTCGAAAAAGTCCGAGTAACAAAATTGGGCTTTTTTGGAGTTGTTGTAAGAAAAAAAAATTTTTGCGCGCACCAATCCGGGCCCTTTTTCAATGTTATTGTTGTTCGTATGCAGTTTTTTATTTCCCATTAATTAAATTTGTTCACAAAGTTTCTAGACGTTCATACGAATCGAATGCAAAAAACCGCATTTAAATCCATCTTACTGCACAAAAAATCCCTCGGGCATTATTTCGTTTCCTCGACTACTACTTTTTAGTTTATGTTTATACAAAATTATATAAAAATTTGAAAAATAAAGCTTCTATATAAAAAAAAAAAATTTTTACGCTTTAAAAACAGGGTGATTTCACGGTCGAGGGGGGGGTTAGACGGGGGGAAAAGGGGGAAGAAAAATTTTTTTAAAAAATTTAGCATCTTTTTTTTTCCCTGTTTTTATCGATCTTATTTTCAGCTTTGGGAAAAAGGCCGTTTTCAAAAAAAAAAGTCCTAGAAATTTTTTTTTTTTAAATGGAACCCCCCCCTTATTAACAAGTTTTTATATTCGTTTTTATTAAAATTTTTTTTGTCAATAGGCCCATACCTATCTTTTGGGTTTTTTAGAAAAAATAATTTGTGTTAAATATGGTCCAAAACAGGGCCCAATTAAACTTAAGTTTAATGCTCCCCTTCATGAAAAGTTGTTTTTTTGGGGTTTTGTTTAGACAACACGATGTTTTTAAAAACCGAGAAATCGACTCCATATCATACAGGGCGTGCTAAAATTACCATTATTTCCGTTAGTCTTAAAAGGGGTCAAAAGATCTTTTTTTTAAAAAACCCCTATATTACTTAATAAAATAAAAGATGAAGAAGAACGCTTTAAGATAAAAATCATGCCCCAAAACCCAAATCATCAAGTTTTCTTAATAAACCCCCTTTTTTTTTGAAAAATTATTTTTTAAAAATTTAATTTTCTGTAACCATGAAAATATCAAGTTATGACAGTTTGGTGACTTGTATAAGTAACTTATAAACAGTTATTAACGGTTTTTAAAAAAAACCCCCAAAGTGAACGAAAAAATTGATTATTCAAAAGAAGTTCTTATGAAAATATTTTTTTTACACAGACAATGTGATCAAATCAAATCAAATGTTTGACGATCGTTGGTTTAGGCGCTTAGGGCCATGGGATTGGCCACCGAGATCACCCGATCTCACCCCCTTTACTTTTTTTTTTGGGGTGTTTTAAAAGAAAGGGTGAAATTACTCCAGTGCCTACTAAAGAAGAACTGCGACGGCGAAAATTGCGGTGTATTGAAGATCTGATCCCCATCAAATTGAAAAAGTAACCACGAGTCTTTTCAAAAGCACATTCTAAAATGATTAAAATTTAAGGGGCAAATTTTTTCCCGCATTTATTGTAAAAATTTGTTGTTTTGTTTACGATTTTGTTATTTTTATTCATCTTAATTATGTTAGTTTCTGCACTTTCACATGTTAATTGAATTATTTTTTTGTCAAACTGTCATGTTGATATTTCCATGGCTTAAAAATTTAAAAATTTTTTTAAAAAAAAATTTTTCACAAAAAAAAATTTTTTTTTAAAAAAACTTGATGATTTAGGATAGGGACATGATATTTATCTTAAAGGTTCTTTTTTTTTCTTTTTTTATTGAAATATACAGGGGTTTCATTTGAAAAAAAGATCTTTTGACCCCTTTTTTAAAAAAAACGGAAATAATAGTAATTTTAGCCCGCCCTGTATGATATGGAGTCGATTTCTCGGTGTAAATTAAATACATCGTGTCTGTCTAAACTACCCCCCAAAAAATCAACTTTTCGGGAATTGAAAGCATAATTTACTTAAGTTTAATTAGGGCCATGTTTTGAACCATATTTAATCCAAATTATTTTTTATCTCAAAACCGATAAAGATAGGTATGGGGGAATATTAAAAAAAAAAATATTATAATAAAAGGGCGAATATAAAAACTTTTAATATAGGGGGGGCCTTTTAAAAAAAAAAAAGTTTCTAAGATTTTTTTATAGAAGCGGCAACGTCGCCATGCTGAAAATTTTTTTGATCGATAGAACAGGTAAAAAAAAGTAAGATGCTAAATTTTCAAAAAAAATTTTGGGGCCCGTTTTCCATAAACCCCTAACCTACCATCGACCGTGAATCCCCCTTTGTATTACCAGTGCATGACTACCACGGTCCATGAACAATAAGCCGACAACCATGGTAAACGCCAGAAGTTTAACTTGCCAATTGCAGCTGAAACGGAAACGTTAAGTTTATAAATTGACCTTTTATCCCTGCATCTTAATTTTATTCAACCATTATATAAATTATTCCCTTTAATTTTTTTTTCTTGTGCATATGTTGACAAAATAAGATAAAACGAGAATGTTTAGCACGACGTTTTGCACGTTTTGCTGTGCTTTATCAAGTTTTACTTAAAAAATTTAAAATCACAATTAAACATGAATAAAAACAATACTAAAATAAATTTTTATTAGACTACATTCTACTGTGTATAAAATACAGTAAATATGACATTTTCAGAACAGCGCACGGAATTTTTTTTCCCCATCCCTCTTTCCGTACGCTTATACAAAAACCCCTCCAGGGAAAAAACTGTTCATAACAACGATTTATTTATTAATGACATATTTTATATTTTTTGTCAGTGAAATTTATGCTATTTTCAAAAAAAGAATTCAGATTTGGAAGAAAATCCGGATATTACCGATATTATATTACAACAAGCGGCAGAAGTGGGGGTGCAGATTTATTACCAGGATTCCCAAATTGAGATATGAACATGAATATCACATTTTTACCGAATGGCGCACTCAGAAAAGAATCAAATTTGAGTGACGATATTCTCTTAGTTTATTTTTTTTAAAAACCAAATCTATAAAATCATCCACCTTATGGAGTCTATTCTCCATGTTAAAGAGTTGTTTGGTAATAAAAAAAAATACTCACAACCAATATCCAAAAACTATCGCTTTTTTGAAAAACGGTTTTAGGATATGTACCAAAAAAAAACCAAGGTTCTTAATCAGAACAAGTAACTAAATTTTTTTTTGTGAAGCTTCAGATGGGCAATATCTACTAGCAAAAGTAATTTTAGTGTTTAGCATCTTGGCGCATGCCGCAGGATGATTTAATACATTTGAGTTTAGACGATGTGAAAGATAACGGGCGTTTCCTTGTCGTGTTTTTTCGAGAGGGAAAAAAACCCCCAAAAGGGAAAAAATTTTTTCCATTACCAATGAAAATTGCAAGTTCAATCCCTGTACCACCGTAAATACGCAGATCTCCGCCCTAAAAAAATGGAGGTAGAAGATTTTTTGTTGCATACAGAAACCAAAGATGTTACGCTCAACATGTTTGGGGATATATCAGTGGTTTTCCCAAAAAATTGTTGCTAAAACAAAAAAAACCCCGAAGAATATCCCGGGGCATGGGCTAAGGCGTTTTTTCGGCTACCATGTTGGTAGAAAGGGGGGTGACTTGCTTCTTTGAAAAGACCGGAGGATGGTTTTTTTCCAATGAAAGGAAAGATATAAGGGGGGGCCCCTACAAAGAAAAATTGAAGTACCCCAAAAATTGTTTAGGTCTTGTAATTTGGGGCAGTCAATCAAGGGGAACCAAAACATACACGAACCTCCTTTAGAAAAATTCCTTTAATTTAAAAAAAAAAAAAAGAAAATGACATTGTTAGTATTCCAAATGACTGTAGACTAAAATGGCTTGATGTAGTGTCTTTGTACACTAACATTCCTAATGACGTTTATCTTTTTAGTTCATAATTTTTAGTTTTAATTAAAAACTGTTTTTTTTGTAATAAGTACCAATAGGTTTTTTGTAAATATTTTAAGATTTTGTTGAATTTGACCAGGGTCTTGAGATGTATACCCGAAGCTAGTATCAATAGAACAGGTCGTTACAACTACACGTAATAATAGACTGTTATAGTATCCAACATGGCGGACAGCGACAAGCAGATGCCAAGTGATAGTAGCAAAAATTTAAATAATGTAGAAAGAAAATAGAAAAATTTTGAATTAAAGGCAAAGTATCCATTTGTCAAAAGGTTATAAATTTTTTGGGAATGTAATTTGAAAAAAACGCTGCCGAGTAAAATTAATTTCAAAACATCTAAAAGACCCCCGAAAAGGGGGGAAAATTTCCGACTAAGGGAAAACAAATTGTTTTAAAAAAACCTAAATTTTTTAGAAAAAAAAATGAAGAACCCTAAATATTTAAAAACATTTTAATACTTCCCAAAAAATTAGCTTTTTTAAAAATAACAAAAAATCTAAAAAATGAAAAACAGAAATTCTAATTGTTATAACCAGGTAGAAAGCAATGTTTTGGAAAATCATGGGTTTGACCATACAGCACAAAAAATATCTTTTAATGTACATAAATATGCCTATCAGGTAAAAAATTATAAATATGTTAGATTCTTTACTAATATTGCTAAGAATAATTTCTTGTTAAGATTAGATAAAGAAAGTTGAATCAATGTATACAAAGTTAAAAGAAATTATATTAATTGGCATTGGCAATATTTTATAAATTATTTTTTAATTATACTTAAAGAACATGTTTTATAAACAACCATTGAACAAGCGGAATAAACATAAAGGTTTTTAGAAAAACCCAAATGTTAGAGTATGTAAAAAAAAATTAAGACAAACTTTTAATGTTGAATAAATTTGATAAATATCTAGAACAATATCAGAAAGCAAAAAAAGATTATGATAATGCACTAAACAAAATAAAAATCAA